>CBVK0101517738.1:0-17851 GCA_900067695.1 Picea abies
TCATAGTTAGGTCAGGTACCCTTGGATGTTTCCATTGGGGGAGTTCCTTTCACCGAGGGTTTTTTATCCTCAGGTTGTTAATCGGGCTCTCGGGCCTGGCTGACTTCCCTTGAGTTTTTCCCTCCACATATGCAATAATTTCCTCCAAAGTGGTGAACGGCGTCCTAATGGTCTCATCCTTTGGTAGCTATTGTTTAGGAATGTTGTAAATGACCATGTCAGACAGTGTAGAAGGTTTCGCGGAATTTCGTCGAGTCTAGATAAAAAAAAATTAATTAATTAAATTTAATTAATTTTCCTAAGGTTGGAATTTTAATTATTAATTAATTAAATGTTTTTGAGCAATTATTGTAAAAACTCGGTCTTGGGGTTTTTTTGATAGGGGTATTTGTGCTCAAAAGAAATGGAATAGCACCCCCTACACCCATTGACCAAGTTTCAGCTCAGTCGGACTAAGTTTACTGTGTCTTGGTCCACTCAGAGTCAGAGTCAGTCAAAACAGCATTTTTTATTGCTAAGGTGACATTGCCAGAATGTCAAATTATTGTAATTTTTGAGTTTTTGAGTAAGTGTTATGATGGCAAAGAGCAAGTTAGACCTTTCCTAACCTACCCAACCCAACCTAGCAACTTACCCACTTAAAACACCACCTAAACTTGCACCCTCACTCACTTTACCCACGTCCTAGGGGGAAAAACGTCCCCCCTCACCCAAAACCTTAGTCATTTGACTTAATACTTGGTGTGGGGCCCTCTTATGAGAGGTGCGCCCCTCCTAGACCTCCACCTCACTATTCCCTTGACCCCACGCTCCAATTCATATCCTATGTGGCGCCCCTCTCTCATGCTCACGCCCCCCTCTTCTACCTCACGCCCCTCTCACTCCCAAACCATTGGGTTGTGACTTGGCATGTGTTATGGACCCCTCCTATGAGAGGTGCGCCCCCCCTAGCCTCATCTCTTACTCTTTCATGGCCCACATCTTCCACTTCATCAATCCATGTGATTGATCCACCACCAAAACCCTAGCTAGGGCGCCCTCTCCTTGAGATTGGTGCTTTGTGCTTGAGATTTGACACTTGGACTCAATCCAAGTGCCCTCACTTTGCCTCTTGAGGTATAAGTAAGACCCCTCCTCACCTATTTTCCAGACCATTCTTTGAGCTACTGTTATTATGCTGGAATTTCACCTCACCTTCTTGCTCTTGCCATTGTAGTCACTTCACTCATTGCTCTTGAGAGTCTTGGAAGAAGTATTTCTCCAACCCTCTCACATTTTGGATCAATAGAAAAGCTTTGGAGGATTTTTGAAGAGATCTATGAGTATTCAAGTTTTCTTCTTACACATGAGGTGACATGCATTATTTGAGTTTTGTTGTGTAGTTGCAAATAGATCTTTGGTAAAGTATTTTACTAGGGTAGATTAGCAAAGAGTAGTCTTGCTAGTTTATGCATTGTTGGATAGCTAAGAGATAGAAGTATTTCGTTTGTTAGTCTATTCAATATTGTTGTCTATTTCCATGCTTCACTACTTTCCTTGAATTTTGCAGGTTTTCTCAAAAGGATTATTGGGATAGCATCGAAGAGGAGCCTACCCTTAAACCTTTCTCACACTCCTAGCCTTCTTTATCCATTGTTATTTTCTGCATTCATTCCATTATTATTTCATCTTTCTAACACTCTTAGATAGGTCAATAATATCTATTTTATATTGGAGATTTCATGTGGAAATTTTCTGTGTAAAAACAGAAAATTTCTTTAACGTTTGTGTGTCTTTTTCAGCATTTCCAGCAAGCTTTTGTTTGCTGGTTTTTGCAGAAACTTACCAGCAACAAGGGGAAACGCTGCCCAAGTTCATCCTCAAGGCTTCCCCAAGACCCATCCTTAGTTGGGTAACGATTTTCTAACTCTTCCTAGTGTATTTTTCATGTATTTCATGCTATTTCATTGATTTCTTTTGTACATTTGTAAGCTAACCATATTGCCGACACCTTGGGAGTGTGCTTGGCCTAGCCAACCCCCCAAAATCGTCAGGCTAGATTAATAGTTTTCTTTTCCAAGTATTGTTTTATTTATTTGTTGGCCCCTCTTGTCTTCAAGGCAAGATTGTGTGGCCTTTTCTTTGAAATAATTTGTTTAAAGTTTAAGCAACCCTCTTTGGCCAAAAATGGAAGGCTTGCCTCCACCTTGGCCATTCTGAGTGGTTTCTATTTCCAAGTTTAATTTGTTTTTGATAATCTAACTTGCCGGCACCTTGGGAGACTAATCCCCAATATCGCTTGGCTTAAGGGAAATTTACATGTGCTGATCTATATGCTCATTAGCTAGAATATCTTAGATAGTCATCATCTATAAGTTTTATTTCCATCAAGTTATTTCATTGTCATATGATTATGCTTTCATGGTAAATGGTTCAATAACTTAGATGCAATCTTAAATGCTATAGCTCATCTTTCCATAAGTTATTTTGCTATTTACTTATCTTATGTTCATGTGATATGCATATGGTTTAAGATCTTTTCATTACCTTGTTAAGTTTCCCATTTTCAAGCACATCTCTTTTTCATAAGTTTAACACACATATGTGGATGAATGGTTACCTTCTCAATCTCATTTTGGCAAGCTATTCTTACCTTTTCTTTTGCAATTACATGCTTATGGTGATGAATGGATAATGTATAGATGATGGATATACCTTAAGCTCTCTTTTCATTCGTATCATCTTATCTTATGGTCTAAAGCATTCACATCTACAGTTTTACATCTTGCAAGTACACACGCTTCATCTTTAACTTTCAATTTACATGTGGAATGGTTTATGAACGAATGGTTTAACATCTTGCAACATTTCTTTCATGTTATGATATGTTGATGGTGGTTTAATTTACATATTGCAAGCACTCATTTTCACATCTTTTCAGTTCGGCCATGCGCTAAAAACCAAATTTTTAACAGCCTAAAACACTTCTAAAAGTCACCTAACACACTAAAAGACCCACCCGCGGGTCATAATAACACTTAGCAACATTTTAGGGGCTTCATTCAGCCATCTCCACCATCTAAAACGGGTTTGAGGAAAACAACGGAGGGAAGAGGCGGGGGACCGTTCTCGTGATTTCGTTGGGGAGATCATTTCCGGGAAGTACTCTTACTGTCAGGGCTGACCGTGGAAGCTAGGGTGGGTCTCGTTTGCCTTACTATCTTGAGCACCCGGCAGTCATTTGGCCAAGGGAGGAGGAAGTTCAAAGCACAAACATAGTTTAGGGGGAGGGAACATAAAACTAATCTAACTTTTAAGAAACCCCCTTAACCACTTAGTTGCATAGATCACCTTTGATGTGTTGGGGGAATTAGATGTATTGATAGAAACATATTGGTGATAATTTCATGGTTTAATCTATCTTTATTGCAACTTGTTGGTTTATGTTTCTTATGTCTATGTGAACATTTGAGTATAATATTGAATATCTTGTGGATCAATTATTTTATGGTGTGAATCAAGAAAGTGTTGAGTATCCCACTTGGGGAGGCATCACTTTCTTTGATTCTTAAGTGCTTTTTGTGGTTGCCAGTGAAGGCAGTCCAATAGAGTAAGTGCTATTGGAGCATGCTTGGCTTATGTGTGTGAATCACTTACTTCTTTGTATCTTGTAGTATCTTGTGTATCTTTGTATCTATTTGTGTATGGTGTAAATATTGTAACACTTAGAATTCTTCTATAACACTTGCAATTCTTTTTGTATAATTGTAATCTTTGGTTTGGGGTAGTTTTGTGAACCTTTACTTGTAAACATTCTTGTAATAAACCACCCTCAAACTTTAGTTGACCTCATTGCCCAACCTTAGGGCTGATTCACATATAAAATAGACTTGCACTTTGCATTTGTTGCGTTTGCATCTTAGGCTAGTTTTCCCCTTTAGCCTATAACAAATTAAAACCAACTCCTAGAACATTAACGCTAAAAGCAATCTAGTAACTAGGGACAACCCCCCTTGGCTTCCCTAGGAGTAAGCCTAGAAGAAAGAGGTTCCAGTCAAGGTGACAGTGTGGACTGGGAACCTAGGCATTGTGCCTCCAAGGACACACTAAGTGAGCGGGACTTAGCTCACGTTAGCAAGTGTTTATAAGGATGGCAACAGGTCCTAGACATGGAGTATCGAGAGCCAGATCGACTTGAGCATGGCCCTGGAGGGCCCATCCTTTTCTTCTTCAATGCCTCCACTTTGTCAGCAACAGTAGCATCCATCACATTGGCCTGGTCTTCCAGCAGAAATGGGTCCTGCTCCCTGAGGTAATGAGTCTGGGTATCATGGTATGTGTCACTCTGATCCTCAAAACCTTTGGATATGTGCATTTAATTATTTTTGCTTCTAACGTGTGCTTGGACCTTATGCCTTTCCACTTGACCACACATGGGGGGAATGACAGGATGCCCTAGTAAGCTGGTACCCATAGGGTTTGAGTTGCCACTGGGGGGATTCATGAAAGGTCATCATCTGTTCCCACCATACTTACCACTTTCCATCTTTTTCCCACTCATCCATCCCATTACACTGGTCCGGGCATTGGGTTGGCCAAATGTCTAAGGGTTGTACCTTACCTTGTGGGAAGAAGGGGCTAAAGGCCCAGAGGGTAAAACTAGTTGGCAAAAGATAAAAGCCAAAAGAATGAAACCTTGAGATGCTTTGCCCAGGGATCCCCGAGAAAGCAATAAAAAGCTTCTTAGCAAGAAACAGAGGGACCCATAAAAAATAATAAATCAAGACCTAGTTGGAGGATAGGGGGTCTTGTCACGAGCCAGCCTATTAGGTCCATGTGCATGTAGCGGTATGACACTACCAACAGCTGGTCACCACGCCAGGGTAGTGGCTATTGGTGGCATAGCCAAGAGAAAGGGGGTCTCATCACGAGCCAGCATTCTCATTTCCGTGAAATGCTTATGGGTAACATTGCCACCACTGGTCACCACGCCAGGGCAGTGTCCCCCAACTAGTCTCTTGAAAGAAAAAGCAATAAGAATAAAAGATAAAAGGCATGAATGGGCTTAGAAACATTTGCATCTATGACAAGGTGCAGCTCACCTTCTAAAGAGGCACCCACAGGTAAGCCATACATTTCCCTACGATCACTGCACCCATTGCCCAGACATCCTTTACCACCTCATCCACTCACATGGTCTGGACTTGACTTCACCCAGGAACACCCCACATCCAATGAGCACTGGCCCAATAGGACGTCCTAGCATCTCCTCCAAACTTGGCCTGTAGAATAGCATAACGTCTTTGAGAACTTGTCCGGGTAAAGGGGGTTTCATACACATGTTTAAATAACTTGATGATTAGATGTGATTGACATTGTTATGATCCATGTGACTTATGAGCCCATAGAGGGCATATTTGTTGATGTTGCAGGGCCACGCCCGATGGACAGGTACATATGGGGAGATGATTAGTTCGGACCTCCATAGGGCTAAAAGTCCACCTGATGGATGCTGAGACCCCAGCCAGCGACAGAGACGGATCAAGGGATTGCACCAGAGAGAGAGGATGATGTTTCACCAAGGACAGCCTGACAGGCCCGGACCCAAGGGGGGTTGTGCCCTTTTCACCATGATGTAGGCCTTGGAAGGCCCATGACGTCACCCAGGTCACCCATGACATCACCCATCATTTTGAATGTTTTGGAGGCAGTTGGTGCCAAGTGGCATGTGTAGCAGGATCCTGAGACCCAAGGAGGCCTGACGTTTTTCTCCAAAAGGCCAACGTTGCCCAAAAAGGGCCTAACGTCACCCTAAACGGGCATGACGTCACCTTTACAACTTGTTTTAGGGTTTAATTATGACATTTAATGTAAAAACTGAAGATTATGTGTAACAGGCCATGTCGGCCTTTTTCATCATCTTTCACTCACTTGTGAGGACTGAAATTTGCGCCCTCCTTAGGGTTTCTTGGCTGAAATTTTAGGTGCACTTGTTGAGGAAGGCTAAATCTTGGAGTATTTTGACAAGTTTCTTGGTGGAAGTGTTCAACTAGGGTTTTTCTCGATTATTCTTTATCAATGTAAGTGATATTTATGCAATTCTTTTTAATTGAATGGTTATAGTTTATTTCTCTTGCATTTACATTGAAGATTATGAAATTGCTTGACTAAACCCTAGGAAGACGAGCACATGTTATTGTCCTAGCTTCAAAAGCCTTCATCTACTAGATCTTGTCAAAATGCCATTTTTCTTGAAGCATGTGCTAAGGCCTTGCCATTGGAACACCTTAGTATCAATTGTTTCATCTTAGCCGATTTTTGTTTCGTTATTGAGTCAAAGAGGGAGGAAATCTACTAAGGCCTAGGGTTATCTACACCTTAGCAGCTAGTTTCCCCTTAGGGTTTGATAATTGGAGCCTTGAGTTACCAACACTCCAATCTATCAATCTCTCTTGTCTTTGACTCTCCTATTATCATTTTTCTTCAACATTTGTTGCCATATTCATTGACTACATTTGCCCTAAAGCACTAGTCTAAGTCCTCCTTTGAGTAATTGATCAAAACAACCATCAAAGCCTATTCTTTGAGCAACCTACTAACACTTTATAACCCTAGAATAGCCTAACCTACTGACTATATTGTTGTTGTTACTAAAGTAAGCTACAGCCATTAAATGCAGCATTAAAAGTTTATAAAAGTAATCGAAAAGGGTGTGTTGTCGTCCTAATACACACTTGCAAACGTGAGCAAAGTCCAGCTCACTTAGTGTGTCCTTGGAGGCACAATGCCTAGGTTCACAGTCCACAATGTCACCTTGATTGGAACCTCTTCCTTCTAGGCTTACTCCTAGGGAAGCCAAGGGGGGTAGACCCTAGTTACTAGCTGTGATTTAACGTTTATGTTCTAGGAGTTGGTTTTAATTTGTTAAAGGTTTGGGGGGAGTATTAACCTATGATGCTAAGGAAGCAAATGCAAAGTGCAAGACTACTTATGTTAAGAAAACCCTTCCCTAAGTCAACTATGACTAGTGCCTAAAGGTTGGGCAAGGGGTCAACTACGTTCAAGGGAGTTTAATTACAAAAGATTACAAGTATTACAAAGTTACAACTATTCCACAACAAAGAGATACAAGTACTTACAATAATGAATGAGAGATATTACAACAATTATACAAGAGATACACAAGATACAAATAGACAAGATTAACCAAGTGCCAAAGTGTGAGAATTAAAAGATATTCAAAAGTTAAGATCCTTCATATAAGGCCAAGCATGCCCCAATAAGAATTGGACTGCTTTTTCAATTGCAACCACTAAAGCACTCAAGATCCAACAAGAAGATGCCTCCAAGTGGGATGCGCTATCTCTTGAAGGATCACACCATAAAAAGCATAAACTGAAAGATATCAAATACTTGAAAGATAAATGCTCAACTCACATAAGAGATTTAACAGTTAGAAAATTAAACCATAGACTTGCATGAAAAATAAAAGATGTATGTGTGCTTGCAAGCTAAAGCTCTAAACAACCATAAGATATATCCCAAAAGAAGATTGCTTAGAAGACTAAGTGGTTAAGAGTTGCTTAAAGATTTGCGGATTTTTAATTACCCTCCTAACTATGTGTCAAACCCAAATCCTCCTCCCCCAATTACCAAATAACTGTTGGATGCTCAAGATAGTAAGGCAACGAGGCCCACCCTAGCTTTCACAGTCAGCCCTAAAATCTGGGTACTTCCCGGAAAGGACGCATCCTGTGCGCCGTGAGACCGTCCCCGGCCTGTTGATCGCCTATTCAACTAGGAGGTCAACTCCATGTGCCATGAAATAATGCATCATCAGATGCTAGTATGTCGAATACAGTTTGGTTCTACTAGGCAATTTATGCCTCCAGCACAAAATTTTGTAAGCGGGATTACCGCACCCCTGCGCGGGTTTATAATGTAATAGGTCTACATGGATCATGTTAGGTCAATTGCCTTAGGGTTTCTTCATTAGGAGAGTTCCTTTCGTTGAGTGTTTTTATCCTCAGGAGGTTAATGTGGCCTAACCAGCCGGGTTAATCTCCCTTGAGTTTTTCACTCCCACCCAATAAATCTTCCAAAGTGGTGATGTTAATGTTTTATGTTGATATTATAGTTCTTTGCATTTCATAAGATAAGAGCATAATATAAACAAGATCACTGAGAAATACACATCCACAATAGACACAGCATTTATCCTGAAGAATGCTCTTCGCAGTTACATTATTTCAATAGGTGAAAGGCGTTCTAATGAAGTCATTCCTACGTAGCTAGTGTTTAGGAATGTTGTAAATGACCATGTAAGACAGCACGCGAAATTTCGTGGAATTCCATCAAGTCTAGCTAGGTTTGTTTTAAGGTTCCGAATTAATTAATTAATTCTGGGTAATTAATGTAAAACTTAGGTCCCGGGATTTGCAATAGAGGTATTTGTACTCAAAAGAAAGCTAATGAGACCCCCTGCACCCGTGGACCAAGTTTCAACTCAGTCGGACAAGTTTTGCCAGGTTGTTTGTCCACTTAGGAGTTTTTCGGGAAAATGGCGGTTTTAATTGCCAAACCCAGGACATGGGCAAATGTCAATTTTGTAATAATGGACCAAATCAAGTGAAATAAGTGGCAAATGATGAAGAGAGGACCCCACCTACCTATCCTAACCTTCACCTACCCTTTTTAACCCACCTTTAATTATTAATTAATTTTTAAATTCATTTCCTTTAAGGCTCACGTCCCCTTCCCCACGTGAGCATGTATTATTTCCTTAATTGATTTATTAACTCACTTAAAGTGAGTTATGGGCCCCTCCTCATGAGGTGCGCCCTTCCTCTCCCACTCCTACCTCACACTTCTCCCTCACTAAGACTCCCCTCACGTCCCTTACGTCCTCCACTTACCTTACGTACACCCTTTCCCCACGTGAGTTTATAATAATCCTTTAATTGATGTTATAACTCATTTTAAGTTGGTTGAGGGCCCCTCCTCATGAGGTGCGCCCTTCCTCCTCACCTTTTACGTTGAGTTTCTCCCTTATCCTCCACGTACACCTCTCCTCCGCCTCTCACGCTTTCCTTTAGGAGTTCCCGTCCCCACTCCCACGTAAAGTTTGGAAAGTATTTTAGTTTAGGTCGTGGGACCCTCCTTACATCTCACGCCTCCTCTTTCCTATACGTCCAACCTCCCACGTAACACTTGAGTTAACATTAACTTGAATCGTGGGTCCTTCCATTCCTTACCTCGCGCCTTCCCTTGAGAACTCATGCTTTCTTTCATTGAAAAGTGGAAAGATCACACGTAAAAGTGGAAGCTTCAAGCGTTGAATTGGAAGTTACTTGGATGAATGCATTGACTCCCTCCTCTTGCCTAAAATCGCCCCCTCATTTCCTTGCTTTCTCCTCATCACCTCATTCTTTTTCCATTTCCTCCAACCTAAAAGCCTACCCCCTCATTGGTTGAATTTCTCCATGAGTTGTCTTCTCCCTTGGATCTTTGACACTTGTTGAAGATCCAAGAGGGGTCTCCTTAGCTCCTCAAGCTATTTAAGAGACCTCTCACTCCCTTATTCTTGACCTTTCATTATTGCACTGTTATGCTACTAGTTTCTCACCATCCCATTCTCTCTATCTCTCTCATTATTGTCGTATTTCTTCACTGGTGTTGTTCTTGAAGGGCTTGTGGCAATTAGTTGTCACAACCTCTTCCCATTGGATAATAAAAGGAAATAGCTTTGGAGGATTCAAAGATCTCAAGACTTGTCTGGATTCTTTGCATGATTATGAGGTGAAATTGTTTTTGTTTTAAGTATTATTGTGATTATAGATAGATTGTTGGGTAAATTAGTTTACTTGGCTAGGCTTAGTAATTGTATAATTGCTAACTTATATGATTCGCATCTACTAGTGATAGAAATTAGTTTATATTATTAGTATTTGCAATCATCATCTATGCATCTTACGTTTTGTTTAAGACTTGAAGATTACTTCAAGGGGAAGCTATTGGGATAGATCCAAGCACGAATTTACTCTTACTTCTTGTTTACACTCCAAAATATTTTCTGATTATGTTCATGCTCTTCCATTTCTGATTTTAGTAGCTAATAGGCTTAGATAGGTCAATTAAAACACTGTAATTTTCTGGTTTATACATGCACAAAATTTCTGCCTAAAAACAGAAATTTCATAACATCTTTTGAGTGTGTTGCAACTCAAATCAGCAAGCAATAGCTTGCTGATTTTTGCAGATTCTCACCAGGACAAGGGGGCATACTGCCCAATTTCATGCACAACACACCCTCAAGCAACTCCTCTCATTGTGGTAAACGCTTATCTTTTCCTTCTATATTCTAAATCACTGTAAAGCAAGCCCAAAGGAGTTGTACCCAAGTGGCTTGCATTCTTTCCCTTTCTGTCTTATTTTTGCAAGTTTTAGATTAGATCTCCTTCGTTTCCTTTTCCTGCTTAGTTTAGCTAGATTAATTGTGATTTCTACATGCATGCCTAACTTCAAATAATCTAGAGTAGATCTCATAACATATGCTAGCTTAGAGCCCGTGGAGGCATCGTGAATATTTTGCTTTCAGTTTATCTTACCTTGCATGCAATCTTTAATTTCGTAAAGCTTCACCTATCACACATGCATGCGCTAATCGGTTAATTAACTTTTCGGTTATGTCTTTTACTTTACATGCAAGCAACTGTTTCTTAAGTTTTCCATCTTATGTACATGCATGCAAGTATCGATATCTTAAGGGCTTAATCAACCTTTTACAATTCCGCAAGTTACTTTCAGTTCTCACACTTCACTTTTGCAATATAACATTTAAGAACTCGTTTGGCAACTTCTTTGTTAAAGGGCTTCAGCCTTCACGTATTTCAAATTTTCAGTACTTTGGCAACTTTGTTGAGCAAGCTACAAGCACTCAATCACACTTCACAACATTTAGCTCATAGATCTAAAATTCATTAATTAGACTTAATAGGACACCTTAACTCACCATCTTTGCCACTTAAAAACTGGGGTTTTGAGGAAAGCCACGGAAATTTTCAGGAGTACTCGGCCTTAGGGTTGACCTGTGAAGCTAGGGTAGGCCTCGTTGCCTCACTTCTTGAGCATCCAGCAACCACTTGGTAATCGGGAGAGGAGAGTTTTGGGTTGACATCTAGATAGGGCTAAAAATTAATCTCACACTTAATCACTTAATTCAATTTTCAGTCCACAACACCAAGCAATACAATTACACACTTGCAAGTTCATTGATCTCACTGTCTTTCATTTTACATTCATATGCAAGTTAAATTATGTGTTGTGGAATTATCGCTTAAGTGGTTATATCTCTTCATCTGGAGCACTTTACTTTCAAAGCTTTCATCTATTTTGTTCATTTATCTCGTGGTGTGATCTTTCAAGAAGTGCGCATCCACCTGGAGGCATTCTCTTGATTGGGTCTTGAGTACTTTGCGTCTCTTGGCCATTGAAAAGCAATCCAATGGAGCTCTATCTGTTGTGAGCATGCTTGGTTTCATGTGTTGATTTCTTTATCTTATGTATCTTTAATTCCTGCACATTCGAGCAAACTTATGAGTATATTGTATATCTTGTATCTAGTCTTAATCTGTATATCTGATTTATTCTTTTGTATCTAATTGTATATGTCTTATTGTAATACTTTGTAACTTATCTTGTAACGAACATTCCCCCTAACTTAGTTGACCCCATTGCCCAATCTTAGGCACTAGTCTTAGTTGCCCTAGGAAAAGGTCTGACTCTCATACTTAGATAGTTGCATCTTGCATTTGTTGATTGACATCTTAGGCTAGATTCCCCCTAACCTTTTAACCAATTAAAACCAACTCCTAGAACATTAAATATTAATCTCATCTAGTAACTAGGGTCCACCCCCCTTGGCTTCCCTAGGAGTTAGCCTAGACGAAAGAGGTTCAAGTCAAAGTGACAGCGTGGACTTTGAACCTAGGCATTGTGCCTCTGAAGACACACTAAGTGAGCAGGACTTAGCTCACGTTTGCAAGTGTGTATAAGGATGGCAACACGGCCTACACCTTCCGTTGTTTTCCTCAAACCCGTTTTAGATGGCGAAGATGGTGGTATTTAGGTGTCCTAGTTGGTCTAAAATGTTATTATGACTTAGGACTAAGTCTTAAGATGTGTTGTGAGTGTTTTAGATAAGTTTTAGATGCCCAAAAACAGTGAATTATGCCCAAAACCGAAACTTAATTGACTGTGAAAGAGTGTGTTGCAGATTATGAAATTAAAGCATATGAAGCATCTACATGTAAAGGAAAGATGAAAGTAAAGACATTCATATCATCATCCACTTAACCATGTATGCATGTAAACTTGAAAGAAAATGTAAAGTGAAAGACAAGAACAGCGTGCCAACTATAACAGAAAATTGTTTGATGTGATCATCATTTAGCCATGTAATTTAATCCATTTAAAAGCATGCTAAGGAAATGAATGTGACTTGCTGAAAAGAAAACTAAGATCTACACCGTGTACATGCTCTATATCTGATTTAAAATAATGGATGGCAAATGCCTTAAGAGATAAGTAAATTGCAGATTTAAAGGATTACTTCCAAAACTTATAAACCATGAGATAATGCACTTGATAAAAATTAGAGCATGAAAAGGAAATTGTGCCTTGAGGGCTTAAGCTAAGATCAACGATGTGTGATGACTACTCTAGAGAATTTTAATCCATAAACATAATAACCATCAACACATAATTACCTAGCCATACGATTTTGGGGATTTCTCTCCCAAGGTGTAGGCAATTAGTTAAAGCAAAACTTTGAAAAAGAACAAGCAAACCACTCACAATGGCACAAGGTGGAGGCAAGCCTACCAATGTTGTGCCAAAGAGGGTTGTAAATGAAAACTAAACAATTATTATTAGAGCAAACTAGCCACACAACCTTGTCCTAATGGCAAGTGGGGCAAGAAATAAAGAATGCTGAAAAATCTATCTCCTAGCCCAACGATTTGGGGGGGTGTTAGCAAAGCCAATCACTTTCCCAAGGTGTAGGCAACTAACTAACTTGCAAAACTAAAATACAATGGCTAAAAATACACAAGAGAATGCAAGCCTCAAGGGAACTTCCCGGGGGCTTGCTACAATGCTAGAAATGAATAGATAGAAGAAGAGATTCGTTACCCAACTAGTGGAGGCTCTTTGAGGGTGTTGTGAAAGTGAATTTGGGAAGCATATCCCCTTGTTCCTGGTAAGAATCTGCAAAAACCAACAAGCAAATGCTTGCTGGAAATGCTACACAACACAACAAAGTTAAGAAAAATTTATGTTTTTTACGCAGAAATTTTTCACATAAAAATCTCCAAAGAAAATTGAAATTATATGACCTATCTAAGATGGTTATCAAACTGAAATATCAATGAAATGTGAACAGAAAATAGAATTAAATAAACTAGGAGTTTGAGGGAAGACTCCTTGAGGCTCTCCCAACAATCCCTTGAGGTAAACCTGCAAAACTCAAGACAAATGGTGAAGCATGGAAATAGATAATATGTATGGATAAACTAACAACCTGAAATACTTCAAACAACTAGCTATCCAACATAAATAAATCAGCAAGAATACTCTTTGCTAATCTACCCAAATAAACTACTTTACTCAAGATCTATTCAACACTACACAATGAACTCAAACACCACAATATCACCTCATATGAGAGAATGCAACCAGAATACTCTTGGTGATTCAAAATCCTCCAAAGCTTTATTAATCCAATGGGTGAGTGTTGCAGCAACAAGTTGCTCCAAGACTCATAAGAGCAAAATGGGATGGAATGCAAGATGGCAAGAGCAAGAGAAGTGGGACGAAATTTCAGTAGAGTAACCTTAGCTCAAAGAATGGTGAAGAAATGAGTGAGGAGAGGCTCTCTTTATAGCTTGGAGAGGCAAACTCACCCCTCTTGGATGAAATCCAAGTGTCAAAAACCAAGCAAGGAAGAGAATCTCAAGGAGGGGGGCACACCACTTGAGGGTTTTGACATGGATTGAGGATGTGGATGGGTGAGGTGGAGCATGGGGCCATGTGAGGGTGAGGAGGTAGGCTAGGAGGGGCGCACCACTCATGGGAGGGGCCTACACATCAATTAAATGGGGTTTTCAAAGGTTCCTATGTGAAGGGGGGCGCAAATCCCTTTAGGGGCGTGAGTATTTAGCAAGTGAGTGAGTGTGGGGGTGTGGAAATGTTTAGGAGGTGGGTTGGGTAGGCTAGGTATCACCTTTCTTGCTCTTATCCATCATCACACTAACCCATTAACTCAAAAATTACAATTCGGCAAAGTCATGACTTAGCAATTAAAATTGATGTTTTGACTGACTGACACTCCGGGTGGACAAACACCTAGCTAAGTTTGTCCGACTGAGCTGAAACTTGGCCCAAGGGTGTAAGGGGTGCCTTTCCATTTTATTTGAGCACAAATACCCCTATCAAAAACCCAAAGGTCTAGTTTTTACAATAATTGCTCAAAAACAATTAATTAATTAAATAATTAAAATCCCAACCTTAGGAAAATTAATTAAAAAAAATCTATCTAGACTCGACGAAATTCCACGAACTTTCTATGATGTCTTGCATGGTCATTTACATCATTCCTAAATAATATCTACCAGATGATGAGACCATTAGAACGTCGTTCACCACTTTGGAGGAATTATTGCAGGTGTGAGGGAAAAACTCAAGGGAAATTAATAAGGCTGAAAAGCCCAATAAATAACCTGAGAATAAAAAACCCTCAGTGAAAAGAACTCTCCCAATGAAAACATCCCAAGGTACATGACCTAACTATGATCCATGCAGACCTATTACATTATTAACCCACGCAGGGGTGCGGAAATTATGTTTACAAAAATTTGTGCTGGAGGCATAAATTGCCTAGTAGAACCAAACTGTCTTCGACGTATTTGCATATGATGATGCATATCTTCATGGCACATGGAGTTGACCCCCTAGTTGAATAGGGGGTCAACAGGGTGATTTATACATTTTCTTGTTTGCTTCTAACAAATGCTAGTATTATGATTTCAATTGTTAATGATTCTTAGTCATTTTTGAAGCTATTGCAAGGCATTTAATGCAAAGTATTGCCTTATAATCATTGTTGTTGTAATTTTTTGTTTACTTCATCATATTCAGCAAATTGTTTTTATCAAGAAAGTCTATGGTTTTATGAAGTGCTAACCAGCAAGTGTACTTGCAAATATATATGGTTTCTTGTTGCTTTGTTCCGAGCAGGTACACTTTGACATATTATATCTTCATTGATTATAAAACCAGACTTTCTGATCGATGGTGACTTGCGAGAGGGGATCTTTATCTAGCCACTTTGACTTTGCCTTCTCAAACCCCAAGGTCACCGGTGATGTCTCCCTTGGGCCTACCACCCTAAATAGAAAGACACATCCAAGGGTCTTGGTACCAAACCCTCTTCTCTACTTCACTTTCTAAACAATTGTAAGCAGCCCAAGAGAGTCTCTTGGGCTTGCATTCTCTCCACTTTAATTTCTATTATGTAAAGTGTAAATAATCTTTGTATTTTTTCCCACACCGTGCAAAGAGATTGGCTATGCCATCCATGCAATATCGTGAAGGTTAGGTTTAGATTTAATTTTCTGCATTTCTTTAATTTACCCACCTTGGCCAAAACCGGTAGGCTTGTTCTCCATCTTGTGCCATTGTTGTGAGGTTGTACTTTACTTTTCAAGTCAAATAAAATTTATTTCACCCACAGCTTGCAAAGAGATTGGCCTAGCCATCCATACAATATTGTGAAGGCTAGTCTAAATTTTATTTTGTACAAAGTAATCCAATTTGTGCCCCGCCTTTGCCCCGTATTCCCTCCTCTTGACACTTTGTGGATCTTGGGTAACTAAGAAAGGGCAAAGGATTGAGAGGCTAGACTAATTAGGCACCCAAATACATATTGCTTCTACCACCAAAAAGGGTGACTTGGGAGCCACAAGGGGTTGAAGTCAGGGACGGCTTCACGGCACTACATGTCCTCCTTGCTTGAGCGCCCAAGCATTCTAGATTTGACCAGTGGATCTAGGGAAGGAACTTGTTTGTCCTTCTTCTTGAGCACCCAACACTTTCTTTTGGTTGAAGGGATAGGGATTCGAGGTAGTCACATAGTTTAGGCTTGCATCTATCACACTTAATTCCCCCTAATTCAAGAGAGACCTAAAATTTGATAAAATCAACCAACACAACTTTCATAACATTGGTATGTGATGTCCCCACTTTGGGACTGTTATCGCTCAGTTTGTAGGATAGGTCTAGTAGCTTGGAGGTAAAACTCAAACTGGTGTAACAGGAGCTTCCCCACCCACTATCACCTCGATGGGGAGCTCTTTCTATTCAGGGTGGCTAATCCCAAGGGAGACGTCCCTAGTAATCTGGGGTTCTGAAAGGTCTTAAGGTTTAAAAGGATCAAGGTGAGGGTTTCCTTTCACAGATTACTGCCAAGAGAGATAGTCAAAAAGAAGGTATTCCACTGATAAGGGCACCTGTTTGCGAGACAAGACAAATAAAACTAAAATGTGCAAGCAGTGGTTAGTACTTCAATTGCTAATGACTATCTTCAATATATATATGAGCAATGATAAATGTAATTATTGACAAAGTCAGTGATTGCAAAACAAAGACAATGGCTTATAATACTTCTTCAATAAATACAAAATGATACTTGCATTCAATGTATAAAAATCAATCTTTATTATATCACAAAGCAATAAATGTGCTCATACATAAATATTGTTGATGCGCCACTATACTATTAAGGGTGACGTCAGCCCTAGTTCTAGGCTAGTTTTGAGAAGGCAAGGAAGTGGACGTTTTGCAAGTCAATGAAGATAATCTACACATCAATGCCAAATGCTAGATGACAAGATCACAATGTCTTAAGCCAAACGAGAGTTCAAAATAGGTGTGACGTCATCTTAGGGTTAGGGTTAGGTTAGCTAGACAATAAAGTGAACGTTTTGCTTTTTAAGCCAATGAAATTGCTCAACACTTAAGTGTCTATCAAACGATGACAAAGCCACAACGTTTTACACTAAACAAGGGTTAAAAAGAGGCTTGACGTCATCAACTAGTTAGGGTTAGTAGGCCGCTAGGGTTAGTTAGGGTTTCAAGTTTTAGAAGATAGAAAGGTTGTTTTGATACAAAACTCTCAACGTTGCATTATTAGACTAGTGCCTTGGGTTAATGGAGTCAAAGAGAGAGGCTTGAAGGCTTGGAAAGATTTAAACCTAAGGACAGGAGAGTTAGGTTTAATGGTTCTGCAATGGCAGGGCCACCAAATCAAAACCCTAAGGAGAGGAGGCTCATTCTGGTATAGCTAAAGCTAGGCCTCATGCTCCTCCCTCTTTCCTTAAGACTCTTTGGCAAAAACGGCTAGCTATAAAACATAAATCTATGGCTAAAAAGTGTTGTTTGGGGGCAAGGCTTTTCAAACCCTAAGAGTCAAACCCTAGGTGTAAAATTAATTAGGCCTAGGACGTCTTCTTTCTTCAATTTATGTTTCAAACTAACTCAAGAAAAAGAGGAACTAGTGTAGCAATGGCTAGGCTAGGTTCTTCTTAATCAAATGGCTAAACAAGCTTTTATCATGGGAACATGAAGCAATGACCTACTTGTGTGCTTGCTCCCTAGGGTTTCAATGATTAAGCATAAAAATAACAATGTAACCATGCATGTAAGAATTTTAAACTACAACCATTCAATCAAGAAGTTTTGTATGAGAAAAACACTTACAAATCCAAGATGAGCTTATCAAACCCTAGTTGTAACACCTTCCAATGATAAAAACACC
>CBVK0101517752.1:0-16273 GCA_900067695.1 Picea abies
CATCTTGAATAAGCTCTCTTGCCCAAGCAGGCTTTCTTTTATGGGAGAAGATCATTTGAGGAGGTTCTTGAACTTCTATTATATCATGATCTTCAGGAGTCTTCTCATCAGGGGAAGCTATGACTTCCCTTACAGGTTCTGTAGCTCTGGGAACTTCCCTCACGGATTCTGTCGTCCTGGGATTTATAGGTTCCTCTTCATATACCTCTTCAACCTGGCATCTTCTCGATTTCTTAAGTGCAACTTCTTCATCAAAGGTCACGTCCCTACTGATCTCAATATGGCGGTGACCAGGTATGTAGATTCTGAAGGCTTTGGATACCTCACAGTATCCCACAAATATTCCCTTCTTTCTGGAGGGTTCCAACTTGTTTCTTTTCTCTTTCGGTATATGGATAAATACTGGACAACCAAATATTTTGAGATGGCTTACCTCTGGCTTCTTTCCAGTGAACATTTCTTCTAGGGTCTTGAACCCAAGTGCGCTATGGGATAGTCTGTTCTGCACATAAACAACTGCCATAGCTGCTTCTACCCATAAGCACATAGGAAGATCTTGATCGTGAATCATGGTCTTCACAACTTCCATAATCGTTCTGTTCTTCCTTTCAGCTACACTGTTTTGTTGAGGATTATAGGGAGTAGTTAGTTCCCTCTTTATCCCGACATATTTGCAGAAGCTTACAAACTCCTTCGAGGTATATTCTCCTCCATTATCTGACCTGAGTATCTTAATATTTCTTTTGGAAAGATTCTCTAACAAGGCTTTGAATTCCTTGAATTTACTGAATACTTCATCTTTAGATTTTAAGAAATATATCCAGGTCTTACGAGAATAATCATCAATAAATGATACATAGTATACATACCCGCTAATGGAGGATGATGGCATTGGGCCACACACGTCTGAATGGATGAATTCCAATGCTCCTTCTACTTTTTTGTCCCTCTTTGGAAAGGGGTTCTTGATGTTCTTCCCTTGAGCACATCCATTGCATATGCCTTCCTGATCAACCTTGAGTTCTGGTAAACCTGTGACAACTTTGCATATGTATGGTAGCGCCTTGTAGTTGATGTGGGCCAATATTCTATGCCAAATTTCACATGAGTTTTCGATGGCATGGGTCATAGCAGTTTTTGGGTGACCCTTCAACTTATATAAACCATTCTCTTCATTTCCGATGACGATTGCTTCATGTAAGGTTTCTCCCTTAGCCTACATAAGAACTTCTCCATCTATGAAGGAAACTCTATAGCCTTTCTTGTCTAAATTTGATATGGAGAGTAAGTTCTTCTTTAGGCCTGGTACATAGAGTGCGTCCTTTATTGTTATTGAGTTTTCTGAATCTAGCTTGTAGTTTGATTCTCCTATTCCCTTGATGGGATATTGATAATCATCTCCAAGATTTACTTTCTGAGAAAAATTCTTTTCTGAAATACAAGAGAGAGTATTTTTCTTACCCGTCATATGCTTTGATGCACTGTTATCAATGAGCCATGTGTCCTCTTCAGGTGATACAGATCCTGAGAGAGATGAGATCAAGACATGGTCCTTAATCATCTTCATACGTGGTTCTTCATCTTCGGCAATGTGAGCATTTTGCCTTTTGTGCTTCCTCTTG
Source organism: Picea abies (assembly GCA_900067695.1). Classification (NCBI taxonomy): domain Eukaryota; kingdom Viridiplantae; phylum Streptophyta; class Pinopsida; order Pinales; family Pinaceae; genus Picea; species Picea abies. Next base: position 1,623 of record CBVK0101517752.1, read on the forward strand.
TACTCTTCTCTTCTGACTGGACAATTATTCGCCTTGTGTCCCATATTATCACAATGATAGCATTGTATAGATGAGAGATCTCATCCCTTGCATTGTCCTTTCTTCTGAAAATTTCTTGAATGAGATTCTTGGTTGTTGAACTTGTTTGATGGTTGTGGTTCTCTATGACATTCCCTTTTGAAGTAGGGTTTCTTCCTTCCTCCTTTTGTATGAGTAGCTAGGGCTTGATCATCATCCCTTTCTAGTAGTGCTTCATGGTTGGCTACCCTTGTCTCTTCTTGGGTGCATTCTTCCCATAGGCTTTCAAAATGTAGTTTCTCCTTTCTGCCACATACTGACTGGATGAAGGCATCCCAAGGTCTTGTGAGACCATTTAGGGCGGTTATTACAAATTCGTCTTCATCGATGGTATCTCCAATCGCTTTCAACTGTTCTTTTATTTCGGAGATTCGGGAGAAATATTCTTGAATCATTTCTCCTTTCTGCATCTTGGTATTCTTCAATTGAGTTCTGAGATTCATCTTTCAATTGATGTTCTTTCCTTCATATAGTTTGCTTAGAGCATCAAACATCTCCTTCGGGGTTTTCTTTGACAATACATACGGGATCAGGTGGTCTTTGATTGAATTTGCAATGATTCTCTGAGCCCTGATTGAGTCCTTCCGATGCTTCGCTTTCTCTATGACATCTTTGGGTTCCTCCACTTCTTCTTTGATAAATCTTGATAAGTCATTCTCTACAAGGATTAGACCGATCCTATACTTCCAGGCATGCAAGTTGTCTATGCCTTCTAGTTTCTCAACAAGCTTTGTGCTTGCATACATTTTGTACTTTCGGCAACAAAAATAACCAAAAATTGAAAATGATCGAAATCAAATTTTGACCTTACCAGGAGGTGCGCTTGGCTGAGGCGAGTAGCCTGGTGTCTTCAGATCTGAGAAAATCCAAATTTTACCCCGTCAAATCTGATTTGTGGATTTCTAGACTGGTGCTTCCGGTACTCTAGTACTTTTGGTATTGGTTTTCTGGTACTTCTGGTACTTTTTGTGAAACTAGGGTTTCACTTTCCAGGAGATCCAGCCACTGAAAAGGTGCGCTCTAGGTGCCAATTTGATCCTTGGGGGAGGGCGCAACTTTGTAGGAAGTTAGGGAGCTGAAAAGAGATACCTTTTCAAAACCCTAATTTTTGGGTACGGTAACAGTGACGTTTTTCCTCTTACAAATTGTGCTTCCTTCAGGTTGGCTCTGAAACCATGTTAATGTTTATTCCATTATTATAGTTCTTTGCATTTCAATAGATAAGAGCATCATAAGAACAAGATCACTGAGAAATACACATTCACAAGAGACACAACATTTATCTTCGGAAACTTTCTAGGGGAAGAAAACCCAACAAAACTTCCTTATCATAAATAACTTATACAATGTTCAAGAGATACTCAAACCAATACAGATATTCCTCTCCAAGAGATGTGCCACTCTTCTCCCTCTCTCCAATTGGTAATTGCAGCTTGCCTCATAAGAGAATGAGCAAGTGAGTTGTGTGTTAGAAGTGAGGCGCTAGCCTCTTATTTATACAAGACTGGCACATGTGAAAGGTCACAACTAGCAGGGCCGACCTCTCACTCTGGGTGGGTAAACCCACCTTTAATTAATTCTGGGTCTTCCATAATAACTGTTGGGGCCAACTTCTTATTCTACCCTTTGTATTTGTTTGATGACCAATCCGCAAAAGGGGATTTGGTCCTTATACAATTACCGACATGATTAATCCACAATGGGGATTAATCCAATAACAATAATAATAATAATTACATGATTAATCCTCAATGGGAATTTAATCCAATAATAAAATAATAATAAGAATTCTCTCCGCAGTTACATTATTTCAACACCCATGAGATGGGTGTGTGGTTTCTCTTTGAGATAGAGATGGAACGTTGTGTGCCACTATGTGGGGTGAGGAAGCCCATGATTTGGGTGTGTCATTCTCTCTGAGATGAAGATGAAATGATGTACTGGTTGTTGGTCCCCGGTTTTGACCACGTTCTTTGCCTACACTATATACCACAGACCTCCATTTATATGCCAGTACCACCCTTTTTGACCTCATTTTGACATAATCAACATCTCCTTACCATTCAAAGGGGTCACCTAAGGTATCTTTGCATTTCAAACTATTTTTATGCATTTTAATGCTTTAATTTGATAATGGAACTGATATCGCTTGGGTTAGGTACCATTGCTATTCTTGGAACAGGATGCCGGTATCAGGTACCAACTCGCACCGTGGAGGTACCAGTGGAGCCGTTCGAGATCTGTGCATGGTGGTGTGCGTTGTGGTTCGAATGAGAGATAGAAGATTCGCAGGACAGCTGGAGTCATTGCCAGAGAGTGCTCGAAGACATCATGAAGCCTGGATCGATTATTCTTCAGCGTTCACACTTCATGACACTACATGTCACGAAGTTGTGAAATAGGTTTTCAGTTTGATTGCAAGACTATTTTCGGATCGGGGATCCGTTTGTTTGATGCATCTTTGTTTCGACTGTTATGAACAATAAGACTTCTATAAAAACCCGGGATCACTGCTGAGAACGGGTTACGACTGTTGTTACTACTACTGTTACTATTACTGTTGCCGTTTGCTATTGTTATTGGATTATGCTATGAACTTATGTCTTGAATACAAACTGCTGTTGCGTATATTTTGACCGTCATATGATCTGAATACTGTTTTGATGAGTTAATGAAGCATGGAGTTACATTGTATTTGCATCGTATGATCTAGTCGGCTCTGGTCGTTTTCCCACAGCGTTTGTGCCGTTTGGTTGGGCCCGCCAAACTGGTGCAAGTCGCTGCTTTAATTTGCAATAGATTTAGTTTGTGCTGTTATAGCTTTAGTTCATTTCGATATTTTATAGCTCGCATCTGAGGTAGCTTAGCGTTCATAGATTTCGTTTCGGTTTATCATAGCTTCAGTTCCTTGCAGTGTGTTAATGCTTGCTTACACGACAGTTTAAACGTTTCAGAATCGTGCTTATTCATTCCTCAACAGACTCAATTTCCAGAATGTTATCTTTTTATGTTGGTGAATGTTAAACGCAGGACTGATGCTTGTAGGGTTAGAATATGCATATGGTTGTGTGGTTTTCATTTTCACTTCGGATGTAATTCGAGTAGCATGCATTTTTCTTTGTTAGACAGTAGTTGTCTTGCATGCTTAGAACAGTTAGGTTGTAGTTAGAACAAAAGGAGCTCCTGGTACCAGTTAGTAGCATAATACTCTGTTTTCATGTAGATAGCATTAGATTGGTTTTGGATGCTCAGAATGAATGCAGTTTCGACAAGACCCTGTGTGTCATGAATTAAACGAAAATGCTGATGGTAGATGGTTGAACATAGAGGTAGAATGATTTTGTAGAACTACGCTTCTGAATAGAAATAGCAGTACCAGCATTGGAATACAAGACTGTTTTTCTGTTGATGATTTAGATAGGAAATGCTCAGTTTTAAGTTAGTCATTAAAATTCAAGTTCTCAGAATAGGTGTGTGTTTTATTCTTAGGATAGCATTCAAATAAAGGCTAGACGCTTGCCTGCACATACTGTGTATCAGCTCGAAGTTTACCAACCCTGGTTTGACAATTTAGTGTTTCAGGTCACTTAAAATCTTCAATTTAGCAGCCTGACATTTTTGTCGCCGTTGCCGGGGAGCTGTTTAAAAGGCAAGAAGTTAGTTGTTTTGATTAGTTTTAGATTGCACTTATCTTGGTTTGGTGTGTTAGCAGGTTGATAGTAAGAGCAGCTGTGGAAACAAAAAGGGTGAAAGCCGACATATCAGTTATCACAGGTACTCTGAAACTCAATCTTAGTTTTTCATTTCATTTTAATATGATTTCATGAGAAATAGGGATCCTAGAGGTATATTTATAAAAAATACAAAACCCCAAAAAGAAGAAGAAACCTCCACCCAAAAAGCAAAAGAAATTGAAACTGAAATTCTGGCTGAGGAAACAGTGGAACAAATCCTAGAACCAGGAAGCACCATATATCAGCAAACTCAAAACCTTGGTGATCCAGCCCTAGATGACACAGTTGATCCGGAGAAAATACAAGCTCTTCTCTGGAACCCTAACTTTATAGTTTCTCAGAAAACAACCACAACTGTGGGATCAAAGGCCATAGGATCCTCAAAAAGACCAATAGGAGATAAAACTTTTGACAAAAAGAATCCAGAAAGACGGGATTTCACACCCTCACCAAAGAAAGACCGGATCGTATATACAATTCTTGGTAATCCTTTTACCATGGGGGACAGAGGGAGAAACTTACATGAGGAACTTCATATTGAAAATGAAGGTGAAGAACAAGCAGAGAATGAAGTAGCATCAGAAACCACCTTTGGATTTCCTATTTTGGACTTAGTCCAGAATGTCACCATGAAAAATATCCCACTGTCAGCACTGCCAACTTTCCATGGGAAAAATAGTGAGGACCCTGATGTCTTTCTCTTTGAGTTTGACATCCTGTGCAGGAGCTATAACTATCTCCAAGATGCACACAAACTGAAATTATTTCCTGCCACCCTGAAAGATTCTGCATTATGTTGGTTCATGAGTTTGGGAGAGTACAACATTAGAACTTGGGAAGAAATGAAGACAAATTTTTTAAAGAAGTACCAGGACTATCGCAGAACCAAGGATTCTCCAAATGACATCTTCAAAATGCAACAGCAAGATGAAGAAAGCCTTGAGGATTTCTTAGAGAGATTTATCTTTACCTTTCAAAAATCTAAATACAGTGATCTCCAGGATGAAGTAGTCAAGACCCTTTTCTTGAAAGGAGTTTTGGAAGAATACATTGATACCCTCAATTTAATGGCTGCAGGAGACATTTGCCAGAAAAACTTTGCAACAATTTGTGAACTCTGTAGAACTTATTCAAGAAGTAAAGGGAAAGCTGCAAAGAGTGTGAGAGAACCGGTTAACAAAAATACCAAAACATCCACATCTGGTGGAGTTACTAGAGTCGAATTGGGCAACCTTTTAGACAACTTTAAAACAGACCTGTTAGGAACAATTGGCTCTCAACTAGACACTTTGAAGATTAAGAAGAAGCAGGAAGAGGAAAACCATGTCCTAAGCATATTTTGCCCGAAATGCAGAAAAAGACATCCTTTACGAGAATGCCCCTTGGATAACATTTTTGTATGTGCAATATGCACTGAAAATCATAAAACAGAAGACTGTCCATCCTTACCTGGACTGCAAGCAATATTCAAGGGAGGGGAAGCTCCTGGGACTCAATCTGCACCTAAGAAACCTTGGCAGCCTAGGAATCCAAATGCAAATGCATACCATGAACAAGACCCACAATCTTCCAGCTATTATCCACCCTTCTCTCAACAACAACAACACCCATGGAACTAGCCAAGTTGGCCTCCACAAAATGTCCCTGCTCAACCTTGGTACCAGGGATGGAGAAATCCAAACTTTGGGAATAATCAATAGCAGCATGCAGTACCAATGCCCCAGAATTCATGCATGCAGTACCCTCCAAACTTGCAACAGCTACTGCCTGGTTTACTCCACCTCCACTGCAACAATTACTGCCTGGTTTTACTCCACCTCCATTGCCACCCATTCCACAAAATCCTCAGCAGCCTCAGAATCCACCACGTCCTACCATTCTGCCCGCTCAACCCATTCCAAATCCGAATCACAGACCACCCCTACCACTTCATAATGCTGATTTCCAGAACTATCCAGCTTACAACATAAACCCTGTGTCTATACAAGAAGTACAACTGAGATCTGGAAGGATTTTAAATAAAAATCAGCCTAAAACAAAAACAACATCAAAGGTAATCATTGAAGAACATGAAGATGATCCTACAGATAATTTATCAACTGAGATACCTCTGCAGGATGTTATCATTCCAAAGCAGAAAGAATCTGAACCATAGCATAACACACAGACCTAGGTTCCTAAGACACCTTTTCTTGAGAGGCTGCTCATTGAAAAACCAATTACACAATCTGAGTTTGACATCATGACTGAACTAAGAAATGTCTGTGTTAAGATTCCCTTGTTACAGGCCATCAAAGATGTTCCCATCTATGCCAAAACCATCAAGAAACTCTGCATTAAGAAACCTGGCCGGAAACAGAAAGATCCCCCCACAATCCATCTAGTGGGACAACTGTCAAATTATATTTCTGAAACACCTAGAATTGTAAAGTATGCCAACCCAGAAAACCCAATAGTTTCAGTGACCATCAATAATGTATCTATTGGTAATACTTTAGTTGATTTAGGTGCCGCCATTAATATAATGACCAGCAACACAGTGGAACTGTTACAATTAGATCAATTTCTGCGCCCTACTCCTACAGTACTTGAGCTGGCAGACATAACCACTATAAAGCCTGCTGGAGTTCTTGATGACATCCTTGTGACTTTAGCTTCGTGGGAGTACCCGGTTGACTTCATGATTATTCATTCAAAGGACCCCACAAAAGGCCACCCAATCATTTTAGGGAGACCTTGGCTGGCCACAGCCAACGCTTTCATAGGATGCCGGGGTGGGGATATGTTTATTTCAAATGGCATTTCTTCACAAAAACTGACTTTGTTTCCACCTGCTCGGCCTGTTACAGAAGAGCTGTGTTGGTTAACCTATCCCTATTTTGAGAATGAGGATGAGGAACCTTTATTCTCTGTTGATGAGATCCATGCACTGCAAGAACCTACCGAAGATGACATTTTAAGTCAGTTTCTTTTTGTAACAGAAAATGTCGAGTTTCCACAGACCTATCTGCAATATGATCAGATTTTCCGAGAGGATTTTCAGGAACGAAGTGATCTATTTTCTTCATTTTCACCATCCATGGTTTTCACTATTTCTGAACACTCAGGGCCATATACCATTCCAGTAGAGATTAGTCCAGGTAGATGCCTATACATCAACTCTGAACTGAGTACCAGTCAAAAAGAACAATTGACAAAACTTTTGAAAGAACAGTCAGGAGCTTTTGCTTGGGAATACACTGATATGAAGGGAATACACCCTGACACCTGCATTCACCACATTTACATCCAACCAGGGATAACCCCAGTAAGACAGCCACAGAGACGCATGAATCCAATCCTAAAAGACTTCGTAAAAGAAGAATTACAGAAACTGCTCAATGTTGGATTCATTTATCCAATTTCTGACAGTAAGTGGGTTTCACCTCTTGTTGTGGTACCCAAGAAATTAACAGGAAAATGGAGGATGTGTGTAGACTTTAGGGAGATAAACAAGGCAACCCTGAAAGACTATTTTCCCTTACCCTTCATAGATCAGGTTTTGGATACCTTGGCTGGGAAAATATATTTTTCTTTCCTGGATGGATATAGTGGGTACAACCAAATTCAGATTGCTCCTGAAGACCAGGACAAGACAACATTCACATGTCCTTGGGGCACTTATGCCTATAAAGTGTTGCCTTTTGGATTTTGTAACGCTCCTGCAACATTTCAGAGAGCCGTCCTTGGTGTTTTTGCTGACTTGATTCATGACTGTGTGGAGGTTTACATGGATGATTTTACTGTCTATGGTAACACCTTCGAAGAAGCCCTGAGTAACCTGGAGAAAGTCCTGATTCGCTGCCAAGAATCAAATCTATCCCTCAGCCATGAAAAATGAAAAATGCTCTTAACTGAAGGGATTGTGTTGGGTCACCATCTGTCTGCTGAAGGAATCAAAGTAGACCCAGCCAAAATTGAGGTGATAGTTAACCTTCCCTCTCCAAAAACCCAGAAAGATGTGAGAATCTTTTTGGGGCACGCTGGCTATTACCGACGATTTATTGAAAACTTTACCAAAGTAGCCAGCCCCATGTTTAAATTGTTGACAAAAGATACATAATTCTATTGGGATAATCATTGTCAGAGAGCCTTTGAGGACTTAAAAGAAAAACTGTCTATGGCACCCATTCTTAGAGGGCCAAATTGGTGTCTTCCTTTCCACATTTCCACTGATGTCTCAGACACTGCTTTAGGAGGAGTGCTTGGGAAAAAAGAGAACCAACAGAATTATGCCATCTACTTTACCAGCAAGAACTTGACCCCTCCTAAATTGAACTACACAGTAACAGAGAAAGAATTCTTAGCAGTAGTTCATTCCATCAATAAATTTCGCCACTACATTACTGGATATGAGGTTTTTGTACACACTGACCACTCTGCAATCAGATTCTTGATGAACAAACCAATCACTACTGGTAGAATCACCCGATGGCTGTTGCTGCTTCAAGAATTCAACATTACCATAGTTGACCGGCCAGGGAAAGGAAATGTAGTTGCAGATTTTCTTTCTCGTATTCCCCAAGGTAGTACCGAGACCCCAGTGGATGATAACTTCCCTGATGAACATCTGTTTGCAGTCTCTACCAAAACCCCTTGGTTTGCAGATACAACAAATTACTTAGCCACAGGAAGATTACCAGACCACTTATCATCACCACAGAAGAAAAGAATCATCCAACAAAGTGCTTACTATTCTTGGGTGGGAAGTGATCTCTTCTACACAAGTCCTGATATGATTATTAGGAGATGTGTCCGGGAAGATGAAATTCCTGAGATCTTCCAGGCCTGTCATGATGGGCCATGTGGAGGACATTTCTCTGACAAAAGAACAGCATACAAAGTTCTGCAATCGGGATACTATTGGCCGACACTGTTCAAGGATGCAACGAAATATGTGAGGAGCTGTGACAGTTGTCAAAGAGACGAGATGCCCTTACGACCACAAGTTGTAATTGAACCATTCGATAAATGGGCATTAGATTTTGTAGGGCCAATTGCTCCCATGTCAAGAAAGAAGAAGTATATCTTGGTGTGCACAGATTTTGTGACCAAGTGGGTAGAGGCGAAAGCCTTATATCAAGCAACTGAGAAATCAGTGATTGAGTTTATGTACGAAGAAATTTTCACCCGCTTTGGTGTTCCACGAGAGATTGTCACAGACCAAGGTGCTCAATTTACTTCCAAATTGATGAAAGAACTCACTGACAGATACGGGATCAAACACTATAAGTCCTCCCCATACCATCCACAAGCCAATGGGCAAGTGGAATCTACAAACAAAGTTCTGGAAGCGATTCTGACCAAGACCATACACTTGCATCATAAAGATTGGGCAGATAGACTTCCAGAAGCTTTATGGGCATACAGGACTACATGGAGGAATACCACTGGTCATACTCCTTACGAGTTGGTGTTTGGTAAGCAAATTCTCCTTCCCATAGAATTTCAGATCCATACATTCCACCTAGCAACAGAGTTGGGGTTGGATCTGAGTGAAGCACAGAAACAGAGGGTCATGCAACTTAATGAATTGGGAGAAATGAGGCAGGATTCTCTTCAAAGGACTATCCTTGTGCAAAGCCAATGCAGCAAATGGCATGACAAGTACATCAAGAAAAAACATTTCCAACCAGGAGATTGGGCACTACTTTTCGATTCCAAATACAAAACCTTCAAAGGGAAACTTACAACGAGATGGTTGGGACCTTATGAAGTAGAAATTGTTTTTGATAATGGTTCTGTCAGGATTAAAACCATAGATGATTCTCATAACTCCTTTGTAGTGAATGGACATCGATTGAAAGTGTACAACAAACCTTTGTCAAAAGATGATTTCTTACAGGAAGTGGCCAAGCAAACAGAACTAAAGATAGTAGGAGGAGAGTCTTCTCCTCCTGCTGATCTTTGATCACTCAGACTGTTTTAAAATTCTGTACATAATAGATCTTTAGCAGAAAAAATAAAAAAATATATTAAAAAATAAAATAAAATAAAATAAAGTCAAATAATATAAAAAGAAAAACATTTATTTTCCTCTTTCCCTTGGATGTGTTGATGTTTTGTTTTCAGTTTTACAGGCTTCTCTAAACAAGTGCAGAACTGAACTCACAACAGGTAAGAAGGTAAGACTGTTTTATTTCATGAGATTTTCTTATCAATATGACTAACTTGTTTTGAAACAGATAAATTTGAGCTTGTTTGCTCCCTTCGTTTGCTCATTAAAATATGAAAGGGGAATTTATCAGGAAGGATTATTCTTTACCAAACCTGGTGAATTATTATGGGAAAGAAACCCCCTTAGAGTCTTCTTTTGGCATTTCCTCAGACTCTCCAAATATGAGGAAGCAATGAGCATGAACCAGCTTGGGCTCATAAAATCCACAAGCAGGTGATTACTGTTCAAAAAGTTATGTCTGCAAAATTTCTATCTGCACTCGTGTTGGATGATATGGATTACGTCAAGATCCACCTTCGAACAAATCTCACTCCATCGACATCAGCACCTTATGTGGAGCAGAGGTTAGAGATTATTTAGCACCCTGGACTCTGCATGCCTTAATGGCAGATGTCTTTGCTAACAGCCATGGGAATACACCAATGTCTCTTGGTTGATAGATCCTACAGGTGACTTGACACTAGCACCTCTATTCATACCTGCTAGGATGTGTTGTAGGTACCTTGAGGCCCATTGACATCACAAGTGGGTCATCTCGCATCGGTTAACAGCATTCATTAATGGCTGGTAATCCAATGATTTCTGTTTGTGTTCGACTCCAGAACATCTATTCACACAAATCAGACTTGTACCATGGGTGAATCTTTGAAGCTGTTGAAGACATGATTTCAGTTGATCTTTTACAGGACAGAACAAAAGCCAGGTTCAGGGGTCATCCTCAGATAATCTGTTGTTATACACAGGAAGTTTTCCTCAGAACGTTATTATTTGTTCAAATTCTTCTGCAGATTCCTGAGTGTTCCATTAGTACCAGTCAGTACCAGCACAGAGTTCATCAGTTACAGATTCATCAGAAAGACCAGAGCAACTACAATTTTCGCGCCCTTCAAATCCAGACTTAACTTCAAAAGACAATTCTACAGCAAGACTTGCATAACAATGGGGATAGGTAATTTAACTCAGGTGTGTTTAGTTCGTGTTGATTTATTGTATTAATTTGCATACTAATAAGTTTGAACTAAGGGTGCCTTAATTACTCCATAATGTTTCATCATTTCCATGACCGGTACCTAATGAACTAACCTACCATGACATTTCATAAAAAAATCTACACCACATTACCGAAACTGAGTTCGATTTGACTCGGATATGATAAATCTACACCCTCGTATGACTTTCATCATGTTCTGACACCCTATCTATCTCCACGACAATTCAAATATCCTCATATGATTTTCATCCCAACCGTTCCCTTCATCACATTCTCTTCCTTCGTCGCCCTCATCCAACCCTCGCTGCCTGCCTATAGACTTCCCCTGTGATACCAAGTAGAGCCATGGTAGAAAATCGCCACGAACCAGAAACATACGCCGACTTGGAGGCTCTTCCGGAATATGAGGCAACCAGAGATATTTTTAAGCAAGCAGGGTGGGAGCCGTTTTTGAAGAAGTTCGATGGATATAATGATGCAATCACGCTCCAATTTGCTTTGCATTTTGAGGGTGGGTTTGCCAAGGTGGGCGAGCTCGAGTTCGAGGTCACGGAGAAGTTCATTGCAGAGGCAATTCAATTGCCCACCACAGGCCAGAGATGGACAAAGGGGTAGCTAGTTGATAAAAATCTTTATACGCAGCTGTTGAAGCATCAGTACCGGGAAAGACAATGGTCCGAGGGAACATCGCGGTCGTGGTTGGAACCACAGTGGGCTCAATTGTTGGCCATCCTCCAGCGTTACCTCACGTGTGAGGGTCGATATACCATCATATTCCCCTGCCATGCCCGACTCCTATTACACTTCACAGGTACTCCGCTGAACATACCCTTTTTCTTGTTGAAAAGTTTAAAAAGGATGGTCGAACAGGTCCAAAAGGCTAACGAGTTTCGAGGGAGTTTATTTCACTTTGGTCTAGTTAAAATATTGATTAAATCTGCACTATCAAAGAAGCAAGAAACTTGGGACCTATTCATTGAAAAAACCCTCACCTGTGCCTAGTCTAAAGATAAGAGTGTGAAGCCTGTTCCCCCACACAAAAAGTTGAACTCCAGGAAAAAGAAGGTCAAAACCCTGACTAAATACTATGTTGGGGACCCTAATCCAGAACCTCCAATTGATGATGAAGTAGAAACCAATACTGAAACTGGGAAAGACACCACACCTACAGAGGCAAACATTGAAATCCCGAGTTCTCCCCTAGCTACCGAGAACATAATTGACGTGGAGGAACTAGCCGAGTTGACTGACAAGCCTAGGAGGAATCCGAAAAGAAAATGTAAAAGTGTATTGTCAGGAATGGACAACTCAGTGCCCAGTTATCCACCACAAGAGAGATTGGAAAGTGTGGATGGTCACGAGGAGGCTCTAGAGCCCTCTGAAATGACCTGGACTCTGTCCCAACTCATTCGGAAAAACTATAAAACGAATCGGTAGGCTACTACGCCCAAAGGAATTGTGCATAATGAGTCCATTCAAGTACCAATCGGTACCCCTGTTCAGATGCAAAGAGAGTCCACTCCCAGACCTAGTCCAGCTGACACCTATGAACGAAGCCCAAATGAGTTCACTCCTGAACTCAGTCCATATCATAATTTTGATCCAGTTGACACTTATGAACGCAGCCCAGATGAGTTCACTCCTGAACTCAGTCCAAATCATGATTCCGTTAGAGTTCACACCCCTGCTCAAAGCCCAGACGAGTTTACTCATGCATCTAGACCTCAAGCACAGCTAGGGCAAGATCAAACATTTGAAACCCACTGCGAGATCTCGTCCAGTCGATCCTTGAAACCAATGGTGGTGAAACTAGAAAGCAAGAATAACAGATTGAAGGAGAAGTTGCATGAGTACATTGTATTGAATAGACATATTAAAACTCAGAATGAACTCATGAAACAAAGGGTAACTCACCTTTTGTCCAAAATTGAAAGGTTAAAGCAGATGAATAAGGATATTTTCAAAAGGAACAGGCAACTTCAGAGGACTGCCAGAAAGCATGTTATAATCAACAGAGTCCTCAAGAAAGAAATCAGGAATCTGAAGAAACAGGAGAGGCTACAAATGTTGGTTGCAGCCGCTGCAACCCTCTGATTGCTACCAGTCTTTGACTTTTGTTTCCTGAGGACAGGCAAGGACTTCAGTGTGGGGGATGTTGGACTCCAGTTTTGATCATGTTTTTGCCTATATTATATTCCAAAGACCTCTGTTTCTATACCCAGTACCACCATCTCCCTACCATTCAATGGGGTTACCTAAGGTATCTTTATGTTTCAAGATATTTTTTATGCATTTTGATGCTTTAAATTGATATTGGAACTAATGTCGCTTGGGTTAAGTACCACTTCTATTTTTGGAACAGGATTGCCAGTACCAGGTACCGACTCGTACCCCGTGGAGATACCAATGAAGCCGCTCAAGATCTGTGTGTTATGTTCAGAATGGGAGATAGAGAGATTCACATGACAGATGGAGTTATTGCTCACAGGATTATTGAAGGCATAATGATAAAACTGAATCGTTAATTCTTCATCGTTCACACTTCGTGACACTACGTGTCACGAAGATGTGAAGACCGTTTTAAAACTTGATTCCAAGCTATTTTCGGATCGGGGATCCGTTTTTCTTTACGTATCTTTGTTTTAGACTGTTATGAAAGAGAGCTAGATAAAAACAGGAGATCGCTCTTGAGAACCGGTTGGATTATGTTATGTCGTGAACACATGTTTCTAAATACAAAATTGTTGTTGCGTTATGTTACTCGACTGGTATACAATTTGAGTATTTCCTTCTGAGTTAATGAAGCGTGAAGTTTACACATTGATTGCATAGAATGATATAGTTGGTTTTGGTTATTACTTACAGCGTTTGTGCCGTTTGGTTGGGCCCGCCAAACAAGTGCAAGCCGCTGCTTTATTTTGTCATAGATTTAGTTATTTTTCAATTTAGCAGCCTGACAGTGACAAAGTTTAAAAGGAATGATTAATGCTTAAAAAAATGATTAATAATTTAAATGAGTGTGATAAGCTCATGCATTATTCATTCAAATTGAAAAAATGATTAATAATTGGAGTGAGGGTAATTACTCATGTTTTTTCATTTAATTTGTAAAAAGGGGAAATTAGTTGTGTGAGAATCCACCTCACAAATTAGTTTCGTAGTTTTAAGGGGAAATTATTTTCGGGTGAGAATCCACCTCACAACTAGTTTTTATATTCTCAAGAAGAGAATGAGAGTCTCATAGGTTGGTTTCAGATTCTTCCTCATTTTATCACAAGTGGTTTCCTAGTCTCAAGGGGAAGTTAAGGGTCTCATAGGTTGGTTGATATGATTTCTCATTTTTGTCCTTGAGTTTTTATTTAGATCCTAAATGTGTGGATCTTGTCTCCTTGAATTATGGAGAGAGGGAAACTATATAAATTTTGGGAGAATTCTTTATATAGAAGGAGGTGAAAAATTTTGGGATCCTTTTGTCAATCGAGGAGGATGCTCCAAACATCTTATCTTGGAGCCACAAAAATATTTTTTCCAAATCACACTTTTCCACCATACTAGTTTCCTTGTAATGAATCACCATAATAATCTTGGTCCCATTAAAATGTTCATAAACTCTGGATCTCTAAGCCCCAAC
>CBVK0101517757.1:0-10897 GCA_900067695.1 Picea abies
ATTATTTCAATGACTTCAAAGTTTTCCACTATTTTGATACTGACCAAATCTACATCGCCATTCTGCAACCTGCATACTAGATAAATGAAATATTGTACCCATCCCTTTCAAGTTTTTCCTTGGCAAGATATTGACACCAGATTCTAAGTCCAACATAATTTCCATGATCTCATAGTTGTTAGTGTGAGAATTCAACTAGAATTCTCTCCCATTTCTCCTCTTCCTTCTCTTTATCCTACTTGTGTTCCTTGCTAGAAGGTTAGTAGAAATGGACTCTTATGAGTTTCCTTCAGTTCCTAAGGCCCTTTTGAGTTTGTTTTGTAGATTCTTAGTAAGTTGTTTATCGTTCAAAATGTCAAAAAGTAGTTGTAACCACAAATCAACAACTTTTTGTGACTTACCCTAGGGCTCCATGTGTTGGCAGGATTTGGCTTAGAACTTCATTCCGCAATCTCAGGAATTGCAGAGCTAGACAATTGTCTGGACATCTCCATTGTGTCTTTGAAAAATCCCTTCTGCCTTATAGGATCATACTTGGTATTCTAAAGTACTGCCTTTTGGATTTTGATCTGATGAGGACTTTCAATGTCGACATCGGTCTTAATTCCTCCTCTAGTGACAATGTTAATATTGGGATATTTTCCATCAGCTCTAGATATAGGTTCATAATCTATCATATTGGCCCCTCTTTTAATTGTATAGTCTTTCCACTTGACAATAAGATCAGAAAAATATTCGGTGGAGTGGGTATTATTTCTACAATGTGCACACCATGGTCTTCATGGTTTTGGGCGATGCTTGAGGAAGACAAAGTGAATATACATAGGAAAAAGGACGAGCTACTCATAGAGAAGATTGCAGTCAAAGAAGTTGTGAGTAGATCACTTCGCTTTGTGCCAAGCTTGGCACGAGAGGAACATGAGATAATCGAGTTTCAAGTGATGAAGCTCGCTGAGGCCATCAAACAGCTTCAAGCAAGGGTAACAGAGTTGGAGATCCAAGAAGTACCAAGTACTCCACAGGAAGTACACGACTAGAAGGAGGAAGCCACTAAGAGTGCAATTGAAAGGATCAGATCCCTCGCCTCAGAATGAAAACAATTGAGTGACAAAAGCACGCAGACCTACAAACGCCTCAAAAAATATCTAGAGCTTAAGAAGTTGGAAGCACAACTATAGGAGGCACAACAATAGGCATTGACAGTTCAAGCACAAATGAAGTCACTCTCTGCAGTTGAGAGAATGAAGAGATCACAAGAACATCATGCAGCCCAACAACAAATTATTGCCATCTAGGGCAGATTAATGGAAGTCACACAAAGGCTACAACCGGTGCAAGAGGAAGCCTGTGTGGTGTTTGACGATATCGAAGGAAAAGGTTCGCAACTAGACCAAGTGGTTGTGACAGGGGAACAACACCTGGAAGGGTCTGTTACAGAGGTGGAAGATAGCTGGGACAAGTGCTAGCGCATTTCAACACGTTGTCAAAAGTGTTTTGAAATGTTTTGAAATAAATTGAAATGTTTTGAAATAAATGTGCAGATATTAAATGAAATAATTAAGTGGAGGGGCACTTGTAGATTGCAAACAGATCATGAGCGATTCACTCACATATGTAGTAGGTAGAGGCATTTATGCTAGTTAATATAGGTAGGTAGCTTTAAATTCTTAGATTTGACAGTTTAAGAGAGTAGGAGGGAAACAGGATATAGATACCCTCATTGTATAGTTGTAATAGATGAGAAGAATAACATTCAACTATTGCGAGAGAGAGCAGAGAGCTGTATTTGAAAACACCCATATACATAAGTCCTGAATTAATACATGAAGCTTTGATTCAGATTTATGGTGTTGTGATATTCTCTGTGTATGCATGTTGAATGCTATGCTTATAGCTATTTTACTCTTTCTGTTATGCATTTGCTATTACGCTATGTATAAATGATTTATTGTTGAATGCTTGAAATCTGAGAGAGAGAGTAAGGAATGAGTTTCAATTGTTTCTCAACCTGAGTGAGTAAAATTCCTGCAAGGAGTGCAGTGGAGTTTGTCCGCAAGGAGTGCGTTGACAAGGGTTCAAATTTTTTATCTCTGAAAGCTCAAGAGAGATAACGTTATTCTCATTCCTGCAGAAGTGCAGGTTGAGCACAGTAGCCGTGCAAGGTGTGCACAGGATGGTTGTAAGTTTAGAACTTATCAACCAAGGAAAGAATTGAAGGACTGTTGTTGCAAAGAGAGTGCACAGATTCGAAGAATTCAATACTTGGAAGTATTCGAAGGGCTGCCGCAAGGAGTGCGTGCAGGAGTCTTCTTGAAGACTCGAGTCGTGGAGAAATCTCAAGAGGGTTAGTACCTTGAAGCATTCAAAGGGAGGCGCTGAAAAGTTACTTTGTAGGTAGATAAGTTCCAGCGAAGGAATAACTTGTTCAATTTGTGGGAGTTGTCAAGGAGGAAACGAAAGGTTGGAATTCTTCGTGGAGAATTCGTGAAGTCCTGAGAGTCGTCAGATCTTGTAGAGGAGCAAGGAGAGTTATGATGAGTGTTTTCTAAAGTGTAAAGCTCAGGAGGGATGGGGATGTTAGATCTCTCGTGAACTCTCATTTCAGAATTCGAGAGTTGAAGGGGCAGAAGAATCTGTATCAAAGATTGTAGACAGTGGAGAGTGGACAGGTGGTGTACTTGTCGACACGAAGGTCAAACCTTTGTTGACCATTTCGAGGCTTCATGAGTTAGAGAACCAAAAGCCTTGTAGTGAGATTTTCAAAATCATGAAGTGAAAAGTCCCGAAGGGAAAAAAGATTTGTGTGGGGCCAACTATTGGTGAAGCGTGTCAAAACTCGACATTTCGACATTTCAGAGGATAAAAATTTAGGATTTCATTTCCGAAATCCCCGAAATTGCGAAACATGATACTATCATGGGAGATGATGCGACAAGCATTTCAGTGCATTGGAAGTTCGAGTTTCAAAAGGCAAAGAGTTGAGAGACTTGGAAGGAGAAGTCGCGAAGTCACGAACTCCGAAGTTTCGAAATCACGAGAAATACGACCACATTGTTTGGTCAGAGGGAGATTGGAATTGATGCTTCATGTTTGATGGTGTGGGCTCAGTTCGTAAGGACTTGTGGAGAAGCACCATTTTATGTGTGTTGCATTCCTTGAAGAGGAATCGAAGAGTCAATATGATTCAAGGGCAGGAATTAGAATGATCTTGTAGCGGACCTTGACCCGAGGGTTGGGGGTCTGCACCATTTGGTATCAGAGCCCAGAAAGATTTCTTTGCTTTTTGTAGCAGGGAAAAGAAAGATTTATCATGCCGTCGATAAGAAGAGACAGACAAACACCCAATCCACTAGAGGAGAGGGAAATGCCAAGAGAAAGGGGTAGGCAGTTGCCAAATCCAGCCATGGAAAGAGAGATGGGTGACCTACGTGCCAGACTCGTGGACATGGAAATAAAACAAAGGTGCACAGCCGGTGTTGGAGATGTCAGTGAATCTAAAAGTGAAGATGAAGCTGGACATGAAAGAGAAGAAGTTGCAGTAGAGGATGCAACAAATGAACGCCTACTTAGGGCTATTGCAAGGATGGGTGCTAGGGCAAAAATGGACATTCCAGTGTATGAGGGAAACCTAGATGTTGAAGAGCTTCTAGACTGGATTAGAACTCTGGACATGTATTT
The DNA here is from genome assembly GCA_900067695.1 of Picea abies. Classification (NCBI taxonomy): domain Eukaryota; kingdom Viridiplantae; phylum Streptophyta; class Pinopsida; order Pinales; family Pinaceae; genus Picea; species Picea abies. The sequence continues at coordinate 3,679 of CBVK0101517757.1, forward strand.
TGACTATGAGGATGTCGAGGAAGACAAGAAGGTCAAACATGCTGTCACAAGACTTAAAGGACATGCAACATTTTGGTGGGATGAACTACAAGCTGACAGATGCTGCAAAGGCAAGCAGAAAATCAAGAGTTGGGATGGAATGATCGCGAAGATGAAGGCGAAATTCATACCCAAGGATTATCAAATCACTTTGTTTTGAAGAATGCAGAATTTAAGACAGAAGCTGATGTCAGTGAAGGAGTACACTGAAGAGTTCTACAAGCTAAACATTAGAGTAGGTCATCGCGAAAGTGATGATGAAAAGGTTGCCAGGTATATGAATGGTTTAATATATGACATTGAGGATGAGATGAGCATGATGACCATTCGAACGGTGGAAGATGCTTATCAGATGGCTCTAAAGGTTGAAGAGAAGCTAAGCCGAAAGCAAAGTCAAAGAGGTCGAGGCAGAAGTCAGCCCAGAGGCAAAACAATTGTCCAAGATAGGAATCAGAAGCCTAAGGAAGAGTGGAAGAAACCTCAACCTCAAACTGAGAGAGGTGGAAGCTCACAGAGAGGATAGTATGCTAATAACAACACTTTTCCTCGCGCTAGAGGAAGAGGAAGAGGCAAAGGTGGAGTAATAAAATGCTTCACATGCGGAAAGAATGGAAACAAATCTTATGAATGTCCAGATAAGAAAAAAGAAGGTGGTGAAACTCACATTGCCGAAGCACAAAGACAGAATGTTGAGGAAGAAGATGCTGAAGGCGAATGATCACTGGTGATGAGGAAGGTTCTCTTAATGCCAGAAAAGGAGGCAGAGAATCTAGTGCAAAGGAACAGTCTTTTTTGGACTTCTTGCAAGACCAAAGATAGGGTATGCAAGGTCATCGTGGACAGTGGTAGCATAGACAATCTCGTTTCTATGGAGATGGTAGAAAAACTGGAGCTAGAGACTATTGAACATCCAAGTCCATACAGAGTTTCATGGCTACAAAAAGGACATTAGGTAAATGTCACTAAACAATGTTTAGTTGAATTTAAAATAGGAGGATATGATGATAAGATATTGTGTGATGTCATTCCCATGGATGTTTGTCATCTATTGCTGGGTAGACCATGGCAATATGATAGGAATGTGGTTTATGATGGGAGAAAGAACACATACACCCTAGAGAAGAATGGGAGAACTCACATGTTGTTGCCGATTAAGGACAAAGAGGTAAAACCTAAAGTAAGCAACACTGTACTTCTCATGAGTGGGAAGGAACTTCTTAAGGAGGTTAAGAAGAAGGAAGATCCACAATTCATCATGGTTAGGAAGCATAGAATTGTTTTAACCAATACGAGAGTGGATGATTTACCAGAGGAGATCCAAATGTTACTGGAAGAATTTACTGATATAGTAGTGGAGGAACTACCTCGTTCATTGCCACCGATCAGAAGTATAAGTCATCACATTGATCTTATACCTGGAGCAATTTTACCAAATAAAGAAGCATACAGATTGACGTCGCAAGAGAATGAAGAGGTCAAAAGACAGGTCCAGGATTTAATGGACAAAGGGTGGGTTAGAGAAATATTGAGTCCATGTGCTATTCCAACAGTGCTCAGTCTGAAGAAAGATGGAGGCTGGAGAATGTGTACAGAATCAAGAGAAATTAACAAGATTACCATCAGGTACATATTTCCATTGCCAAGAATGGATGATTTGATGGATTGCTTGAGTGGAGCGATTTTTTTTTCAAAGATTGATTTGAAAAGTGGATATCATCAGATTCGTATGAGAGAAGGTGATGAATGGAAGGCATCATTCAAGACTAACGAAGGGTTGTATGAATGGCTTGTTATGTTGTTTGGCTTAACAAACATGCCAAGTACCTTCATGAGATTGATGAATGAAGTCTTGAAGGATTTCATCGGAAAATTTGTCATAGTGTACCTTGATGACATACTGATTTTCAGTAAAATAGAGGTAGAGCATCTAAAACATTTGGCTACAGTGATGCAGAGGCTACAACAAGAGAAGCTGCTGATAAACATGAAGAAATCCTCATTCATGAAGACAGAGCTCATTTATTTAGGGTTTGTTATTTCTGCAGACAAGTTGAGGATGGATCCAGATAAAGTGGAGGTGATTAAGAATTGGCCATCACCGAAGAGTATATTTGAGGTTCGAAGCTTTCACGGATTGGCTAGTTTCTACAGGAAGTTCATTTGGAATTTCAGTGGAATTAGTGCACCGATGATGGACACAGTGAAGAAGAGACACAAGTCTTTTCACTGGACAGAAGAAGCTGAAAAAAGCTTCAATTTGTTGAAAAGGAAAATCATGAAACAACCAATTTTGGTGTTGTTAGATTTCAAAAAGACATTTGAAGTAAAATGTGATGCAAGTGGATTTGCAATAGGGGAAGTGTTGAGCCAAGAAGATAGAATGATAGCATACTTCAGTGAGAAGCTGAACGAAGCCAAAATAAAATACTCCACGTATGACAAGGAGTTCTATGCTATTATTCAGGCATTGAAGAAATGGAGACACTATTTGATTCCTAAGGAGTTTGTCTTATACATGCTTTGCAATTTGTGACTTAACAGGAGAAGTTGAATCAAAGACATGTTAAATGGGTTGAATACATGCAGAACTTTACTTTTGTAACTAAGCATATTTATGGAACTGCTAACAAAGTTGCTGATGCTTTGAGCAGGAAATGTTTGCTGGTGCAGGAGTTCAGAGTCAAAACTTTGGGTTTTGATAACCTCATGGATATGTACAAGGATGATCCAGATTTTAAGGAGGCATATGAAGCAGCTGAGAATCCAATTCTCAGGGACAAAAGTCAATGGAAAAAATAGATGATCCAGGAAGGATTATTGTTTAAGGGTAATCAACTTTGTATTCCAATATGCTCCATGAGGGAGAATTCGATGAAGGAGAAACACAGTGGAGGATTGGCCTGGCATTTTGGTCATGACAAGACGTTCTCAAAGTTAAATGAGTCATATTTTTGGCTAGGAATGAGAGAAAATGTCAAAATATTCGTGGACAGATGTAGAATTTGTCAGCATTCAAAAGGAAAGATGCAAAATGCAGGCTTATATCAACCATTACCCATACCTGAGAGGCCGTGGGATGCAGTAAGCATGGACTTCATATTGGGGCTGCCGAGAACACAAAGAGGGTTCGACTCGATCTTTGTAGTGGTGGACCGATTTTCTAAGATGGCACATTTTATACCATGTCAGAAAACCAGTGACACAACTCACATTGTGAATATGTTTTTCAAAGAAGTCATTTGACTTCACGATTTACCAAGGAGCATAGTTTCGGATCGAGACACCAAGTTTGTGGGACACTTCCGGAGAACCTTATGGAAAAAGATGGGAACAAACTTGTTATTCAGTTCAGCTTATCATCCTCAGATGGATGGACAAACAAAATTTGTGAACAAAAGTTTGGGAGACTTGATGAGATGTTTGGTGACTAGACATCACAGTCAGTGGGAAAATATTCTACCACAGGAAAAATTTGCATATAACGATTCACTTAATAGAAGAATAAGGCAGAGTCTGTCCCAAGTTGTTTATGGCATGCAACCAAGGGGAGTTTCTGAATTGAGAGATTAAGAACAGACTACGACTAGAAGTGCTAGTGCAGAGGATTTCGCAGAAGCAATGAAGGAGCTTCATAACCAAGTTAGGGAGCGATTGCAAAACTTGAGCCAAGAGTATAAGCGAAGAGAAGATCAACACAGGAGAGAACTTCAGTTTGAAGTTGGTGATTTTATCCTTGCACACTTGAGAAAGGAAAGGTTCCTAAGGGGGACATATAATAAACTAAAAATGAAGAAAATTGGGCCGTGCAAGATCCTAAGAAAATTTGGGACAAATGCTTATGAGATCGAATTACCTGATGGGGTCAAAATTTCTCCGATATTCAACATATCAGATTTGTACCCTTATAAATCCGAAGAAGCAGAAGCAGGTAATGAACAACTAGAGGTTCAGTGGACTAAACAGATGCCAGTTGCAGAGAAACCACAAATGGAAAGCATACTGGACAAAAGAGTTAGTAAGAGGACCAGACGAAAGGAATATTTTAAATACTTGGTCAAATGGAAGGGACATCTAGTTGAATATGCCAGCTGGGAAAATGAAGCTGAAATCCAAAAGCATGGACAGACCGTGTGAGAGCTCATGGACAAGAATCATGAAAATTTTCAAGCGAGGGAGTATGATGCAGGAGCATCGCGAGTAGCAAGCACGCGCGGAGGTGGAAGACAGTTGGGACAAGCGCCAGCGCATTTCAACACGTTGTCAAAAGTGTTTTGAAATGTTTTGAAATAAATGTGTGGATATTAAATGAAATAATTAAGTGGAGGGGCACTTGTAGATTGTAAAAAGATCATGAGTGATTCACTCACATTTGTAGTAGGTAGAGGCATTTATGCTAGTTAATATAGGTAGGTAGCTTTAAATTCTTAGATTTGACAGTTTAAGAGAATAGGAGGGAAATAGGATATAGACACCCTCATTGTATAGTTGTAATATATGAGAAGAATAACATTCAGCTATTGCGAGAGAGAGCAGAGAGCTGTATTTGAAAACACCCATGTACAGAAGCCCTGAATTAATACATGAAGCTTTGATTCAGACTTATGGTGTTGTGATATTCTCTGTGTATGCATGTTGAATGCTATGCTTATAGCTATTTTACTCTTTCTGTTATGCATTTGCTGTTACGCTATGTATAAATGATTTCTTGTTGAATGCTTGAAATTTGAGAGAGAGAGTAAGGAATGAGTTTCAATTGTTTCTCAACATGAGTGAGTAAAATTCCTGCAAGGAGTGCAGTGGAGTTTGTCCGCAAGGAGTGCATTGACAAGGGTTCAAAGTTTTTATCTCTGAAATCTCAGGAGAGATAACATTATTCTCATTCCCGTAGAAGTGTAGGTTGAGCACAGTAGCCATGCAAGGTGTGTGCAGGCTAGTTGTAAGTTTAGAACTTATCAACCAAGGAAAGAATTGAAGGACTGCTATTGCAAAGAGAGTGCACAGAGTTGAAGAATTCAATACTTGGAAGTATTTGAAGGGCTGCTGCAAGGAGTGCGTGCATGAGTCTTCTTGAAGACTCGAGTTGTGGAGAAATCTCAAGAGGGTTAGTACCTTGAAGCGTTCAAAGGGAGGCGTTGCAAAGTTACTTTGTAGGTAGATAAGTTCCAGCGAAGGAATAGCTTGTTCAATTTGTGGGAGTTGTCAAGGAGGAAAAGGACGATCAAAATTCTTCGTGGAGAATTCGTGAAGTCCCAAGAGCCGTCAGATCTTGCAGAGGAGCAAGGAGAGTTATGACGAGTGTTTTCTAAAGTGTAAAGCTCAGGAGAGATGGGGCCGTTAGATCTCTCGTGAACTCTCATTTCAGAATTTGAGAGTTGAAGGGGTATAAGAATCCGTGTCAAAGATTGTAGATAGTGGAGAGTGGACATGTGGCGTACTTGTCGACACAAAGGTCAAACCTTTGTTGACCATTTCAAGGTTTCGTGAGTTGGAAAACCGAAAGCCTTGTAGCAAGATTCGCAAAATCGCGAAGTGCAAAGTCCCGAAGGGAGAAAAGATTTGTGTGGGGCCAGCTATTGGTGAAGCGTGTCGAAACTCGACATTTCAATATTTCAAAGGATAAAAATTCGAGATTTCATTTCCAAGATCCCCGAAATTGTGAAACGCAATACTGTCATGGGGGAGGATGCAACAAGCGTTTCGGTGCATCGGAAGTTCAGGTTTCAAAAGGCGAAGAGTTGAGAGACTTGGAAGGAGAAGTCGCGAACTTCGAAGTTCCGAAATCGTGAGAAATACGACCACATTGTTTTGTTAGAGGGAGATTGGAATTGATGTTTCATGTTTGATCGTGTGGGCTCAATTCATAAGGACCTATGGAGAAGCACCATTTTATGTGCGTAGGATTCCCCGAAGAGGAAATGAGGAGTCAATCCGACTCAAGGGTAGGAATTAGAATGATCCTGTAGCGGACCTTGACCCGAGGGTTGGGGGTCTGCACCAGTTACAAACACCTAAGTCTTGTAACCCCCCTTGCTTCTACAATGGGTGAGACTTCATCTGCTTCGCAGGTGTTGCCGAAAGGGCTGATAGTTAGGGTTTTTTTGGTGTGTTGTTGAAGCGTTGAACCTTGGGTCTTCCCCTATGCCAACAAAATCCTTGATAGAGAATCTTTCTGAAAGAAAAATCAAGATACTTAGTTCAGATAATGGATGAGAATACACCTAAAAAGAGTTTGTAATATTTTCCAAAGATGTCTTGATTAAGAGGGATATCATCACTCCCTACAATCCTCAACAAAGTGTTGTAGCAAAAATAAGGAAGCAGTGAATACTGTGATCCATGATCAAGATCTTCCAATGCACTTATGGGAAGAAGCAACAAGAACATCAATGTATGTACAAAATAGATTATCCCATAGTGCACTTGGGTTCAAAACCCTTGAAGAAATTTTCTCTGGAAAAAAGCCAGAAGTAAGCCATCTCAAAATATTTGGTTGTCCAGTGTTTGTACACATTCCGAAAGAAAATAGAACCAAGTTGGACCCTTCAGGAAAGAAGGGAATATTTGTTGGATATTGTGAGGTCTCTAAGGCCTTCAGAATTTACATTCCAGGTTACCATCATATTGAGATCAACATAGATGTAACCTTTGATGAAGATGAAACACTCAATAAATCAAGGAGATGTCAGGTTGAAATAGTATATGAGGAAGAACCTGTAGCTCCCAGAGTTGTAGAACTAGTGAGGGAAACCACATTTTCCCCTGATGGTGAGATTCATGAAGATCATGATATGATAGAATCTCAAGAACCTCCCCAGATGACAATCTCTCACAAGAGAAAGCCGACTTGGGAAAATGAACTTATTCAATATGGAGATAAGTATGGTGCCCCCGAAGGAACCATGAGACAAGTTAAGAAACCTAAACCATTCTCCAATTATATGGCTTTGATGTGTGATCTCATAGAGAAGGAGCCTACTGTTAGGACCACATATTGTACCTTTTTTCCCATACTTTTTGCCATTATTATACCCTTCATCACTTGTATTTAGACTCATAATATCACTTCATCTGATCATTCCAAGGTATACAACGTCCTTTCTCATTACTATATGCTTAATCTGTTTTGCATAATATTTTACATTACTTTTGTACTTAACCATTGATTAGAAGTGCATAAGTG
>CBVK0101517760.1:0-22352 GCA_900067695.1 Picea abies
CTCTTCCGATCTCACAATATAATTGTAGACTAATATGTCACTACCTTTGTCACTCATAACCTATTGTTGTTGTTGTTGTTTATACCTATGTTGTTGCTACTGATATCGATATCTCATTAAGACTACAACCACACACACCTCATACCAGGATTCACAAGAGACTTATTCAAATCAAATGCTTATGAATCACTAAGACATACATGTTCCTGATTTCTTCAGAATACTCACCCTAACACACACATGAAGACATACCTTCAACTTGTAGTTGACCTGAGTTTTAGATCCTCGATCTTCAACGAATTTTCCTCACAGGTCCGCGACCCTCTACATTCTCTGCTCATGGGTATCCGTGCTTTTCCTTACTACAGTTCGTGGATGTGCTCGCTTTTCCTCCTAAAAGTTGCGGATTTCCTCAAAGAATTTGTGTCTGAAACCTCTTCTCCGTACTCTCGGCTCTTGCAAACTTCCTACTTCACTCGACTTCTCTGCCTTTGAATCTCTGCCTTAGATCTCCAACCTGTATTCTTAGAAGTGATTCACATAAGTGATTTTCCAATTGACTCTTATCTGTGTTTTAATGAGGATCTCATGATGACATGCAACTCACGTGCAACTTGTTAACTTATGTTTACAACTACTTTGATATGCAACTGACATGCAACTTGTTAACCAATGTTTACAACTACTTTACCTTGACATGCAACCTATTAACTTCTTGTTCAAGGGTTGACATCAATGACAACCAATCTTTCAACAATTCAATGCCAATTAATCTTTCAACAACTATACATTTTACAATTAATTAATTCATGCAATAATTAATCTTTCAACAATAAGCAACCTAATTAAGAAAGTAGAGATCATTTCTATGAAGTACCTCTACAAATTACCAAACGTTAGACAACTTGAATCCTTCACCACTACTAATCCAAGGATCTTTGCCAATCCTCACTCTCATCCCATTCCCAATCCTCCAAATTGGTCATTGCTCAGTTAAAAGGAAGGCTAGGATCATAGCCTTCTAGATTATTCAAGCATTTTTACATTTTTTATTTTGATGACCTTATCCACTCTTCCATAAATTCTCGAAATATATACTTTTAAATTGTAACTTACTGTTTTGAATATAAATAACATAAATATATACAAAATAATATAAATAATAAATAATAATAACTAATTAATGAAAAGACATTATAATCAAAAGATGTGTCTTATCCAAAAGACAAGACTATTAATGAAAGAGCACTTCGTCTAGGTATATATAATGTGGCCCTAAGTTGTAATCAAGCATCTCATATTTATTTCTAATATACATTTATTATATATATTATTTATTGTCCTTATGTATTTCTTTATATTCCAAGTATTTTGGATATTTCGTGTATGAACTGAGTTGGTTCACCTTATTTGGTATCAGAGCGAATATGATCCTGGCCTTTGGTCACTAGAATTTTAGTCAAAATTTCATTTCCCTTGGAAACAAAACCGTTAGGTCTTTGACCACATGAGACCTTTGGCCCTTTGTAGTTTAGAAATACAGTTAAAGAAAAATATATCCGCTGCAAATAAAGGAAATCGATATTGCTAATGTGACGAAATAATCGTTTTGTTGCGAGTTTAAAGTAAACCAGAAATAAGGAAGGTTATTAAAGAGTTATCAAAGAAGAAATATACATAAGCAATAGGGATTCAAGAATGGATTGGCCCATCTAATAGTGACATTCTAAAGCCAATATTTTTAGAAAAACATTATCATTTCATTTGGTTTAGACTTATATGAATGGTGCAGCTTCTAAAATAGCATAAACCTTTGTTAGCAACTATTGATGCACACATCTTCCAAACCAAAAAATAAAAACAAATAAACAAAAGTTGTGTAGTAATAGTTGTACAATCACAATTTCTATCAGTCGTATAATTGCATTATAGGCCATTGTCTGTACTGTCCCATTCAGTCATCAAATTCATCGTACCAGCTGTCGTATTGTGAGAGTTGTACAAATACCAATTATTTCCTCTTTCATCCATACAAATGACAATTTCATACCTATCCACCACCAAATTGCAGTCCATATGACTTAATTACGACCCAATTTTTCTTGTACACGGGATGCAAATGCATTTTAGTTCCTCTGTGTGTTGTTAACTTGCCATACGTTTATGTACAAATTAGATTAAATCATCGATCAATTCCATCTGTGCGTCAAGGGTTGTGTCAGTGATGAGGGATTCATAATAAAATTAAATTAAAGAGTCAAAAATATTAACATAAACTCTATGAAGTGAAGAGTATACAATTGAAAATATAAAAAGAGACTAGTAAAAGGTCAAAAGATACATTTACCAAGTAGAGGGTTATCCCCCTCGGATGGGGTGTTAAGCGAACACACATGTCAAGCGGGACAGGTGGTGCGTCTCCAGCCTGTTGAGGCTGCATGAACTTCCCAGTGGCATCACGCTTCCCCTATTTATGACCGCCCTTATGCCTCCCTCCTGCATTCACTCCTGGGCATATGTTTCCTTGATGCTCCTGCATGCCATCTATGTTGATTTCATCACGACGAAGGATGACCCACCTGATCTATCACCTCATTGCTCATGCAAGGCCACCTTTTGGATCATATGTCGCATTATTGCTCCTTTGTTGGGATCTCACGACTCATTCTACTCTGTTATGCGACCTCCCCACTTTGAGCTCTGGTTCGATCTCTTCCCTCAACTCTCTGGGTATGATTCGCATTCCTTCTCCTTTCCTCTCCTGGTAATACGTCGGCTTTGAGGGTGTCTGAAGAGAGGCCCAATCTGGTATCGAACATATGATCGCATGGCTAATTGAATTCTTGCAGCTAACTGTCTGTTGCCCAATTCTTCGACCTCCTCCTCTTCCTTGTCCTCCTTTGGTCAACGTAGCCCTCCCCCTCTGTCTTCTCCCTAGGCCTGTCACGTAGAATGGTACGTTAATTAAGGAAATTCATCGGGTTTCACCTTGAGTGCTCCTCTAGATGTGCCTTCCTATTCACGACCACCCTCTATCCCTCTGGATCCTCTGACTGTGTCTCCTATCCATCCCCAACATCCCTCCTCCCCCAACGCTCCCATGGTGGAGTCCCCTCCAGTAGCCCAGGCGCACTCTTGCTCAGACTATGGAGAATGCTCGTGTCTCCTTGCCTCATGGGAAGTCATGCAAAGCTTAGTCTTTGATGTCAGACGAGACCTGGACGACCTGTGATTCTGGATGGAGATAATGGATCGTCGAGGGGAAAGGTTGGAGATCTTGTTCACCACTCTGTTTGTCTCCCTTCACACTCTAGATCTTGTTCCAGCTCAGGCAGAGAATGCGGTGTCACTTGCGACCAACGCTTCGACGATGGCCACGTGTGAGACAGAGGTGAAGATTGGGCATCCACCTGAATCTCAATTCTACTTATGGGCTCATGTTCTGGTTTTGTGAGTTTTGATAATTATGGGCTCAAATATTGGTTTTTTTAAGTTTGTTTGATATGAGACACTATGAGTATTTTTGGACCCGATATGGCGTTGTAACTCCTAGACATAGACTCTTGCACAGTCAACTTAATTTAGCATTTCATGGACAATTTAGTTTTGCTATTACGTCCATTTTGTTGCACTGGCTGAATCAGTTTCTCATATGGGCGATTCAGACCAGCAAACATTCTGATATGACTGTTATTACTGTATCATTTGACTTTGAAAGGTAATTTATAAAAACTAACTTAAAAAAATAAAGAGTTATTCAAAAAAATTAATTAAAAAAGGAAAAGGTGGTTTAAAAATAAAGTTAAAATAGTAAAGGTTTTTATTAAAAATCATACAACTCAAAAAGATATAAAAAAAAGTTAAAGATATATTACAAGGGAAAAGTACTAAGAGCCTAAATCAAATTTTTATATACATATATTTCAAGACCAACATATATTTAGAACTTTCTCAAGTGAGTTACAAGAGGTAAAGTCAGTGATAAATAAAAGAAAAATGATGGTTTAAAGTTTATTCTATTCTTATCCCAAGTATATATATATATATATATATATATATCTCGGAGAAAGAAGAGTAAAACTAAGAATTTCAAATTTAAGGGTTATAAAGAATTGAGTTCAAAAGTTACAAGGAAAACTAAAAGAAATTGATATTATAAAAAAGTTATTCAAGGTATCATTTAACGTAAATTACTCACAAAAACAAAATGGATCCTAGTAATGAGGACAAAGGAAGATTCCCTAAAACTCTAGGGAATTTTGCTTCAGTGCTACTTAGAGTCAAAGGGACACTTGGAGGGAAGGATATCACTATTTCTATTATGCCCACTAGACGTAATAATTATGTTAGTATTGAATTTGCTAACCGGTTAGCAATTTTCGAGTCAAATATAATTGAAAAACTAGACTTCTGGAATGAGAAACAATATGCTATAACATATTTGCAATTGAATATTGAGAATTATACCTTTGTATCATAATCCACTATTGGATCATTATGGAGCAATGAGGGTGACATACTTATGGGTTTACCCTGGATGGAAAAACTAGGGTCTTTCATCTTAAACAACAAGAAAAAGTTTTTGACATTCTCCTATAAGAAGAAAAAGATAACATTACAAAACATTGCATTGGAGCCAAATTCAGTAAGACTCGAAGACTTTAAACATATCTCAAAAGTTATACTTCTAGAAAATAAAAAATCAATGCAAAATATGCAAAAATAAATTGATAAAATTATCATAGATAAAAACGAAAAAAATTATCGCCTCAAGAATCATAGTCAGAACTTGATCACACAAATTAAGAAGTTAAAATGTGAGAAGAAGTCACAACAAGAAATATTAAAACAACTTAACAGTATGAAATCATCGATTGATAAAGAAACAATGCCCGATCCCATTGAAATAAAGAAATCGCCAGTTGTACAAATCCAAGTTGCAAAGAAAGAGACAAATAAAAATCCAGTTGAAGTCAGAACAACGTCAGATGTTGGAGTACAAACGTTGGAAATTCCAAGTGTACTTACTAATAGAGGTTCATCAATTAACAATGCAACATTAGTGCATGAAGAAATGAAAACTCTGAAAGAAAATGATACAAGTACAATAAGGGAAAATCATGCTACAAGAACTCCTTATCAACATCCAAATCATAAAAGAAAATATCGTAACCAGTCAGATTATCAATATCACTCAGGACAAAAACAACTTACTTGTCTTTCGAAAAATATTGATACCGATACAATTAAATCTCATGATAACAATTCATCATGGAAGTGCAATGTTTCACAAAGGATTGAATTACGATGGTCAGATCTTTTACGATTCAAAATTTTTGCTCAACACTCAGAGGTTCATATCGTCTTGTATCATCAAATACGATAGAACAACGAATTATGCGACGACATTACAAGCCAAAGAAACGTCCAATCCTTCCCTCACTATGCTTTGAGGATAAAACATTTCTAAAGGGGAAGACAATGCTATGAACATAAATAACATAAAATTAATAAATAATAATTAATTAATGAAAAGACATTATAATGAAAAGATGTGTCTTGTCCAAAAGACATGACTACTAATGAAAGGGCACTTCGTCTAGGTATATATAACGGGGCCCTCAGTTGTAATCAAGCATCTCATATTCATTTCTCATCTACATTTATTACATATTGTTTGTTGTCCTTGTGGATTTCTTTATATTCCAAGTATTTTGGATATTTCGTGTATGAACCGAGTTGGTTCACCACATTGACACCAAAGTCCCTTGCTTCCAAACACATTTAGTAGCCAAAGATTTGTTGAAGGTATGGATGTTATTCAATTCCCATCCTCCCACAACTTTCATAATGGCCATTGATGGCCATTTGACCAGTGCAATCCCTTTTTTCTCCCTAGATCTAGACCATAGAAATCTATAACTTAATTGCCTAATCTTTTTCAATATCCCCTTGGGAATAAGAACCAATGGCATCCAATACACATGATTGGACTTTAAGACATATTTGACTAATATGAGTCTACCACCTCGAGAGAGCCATTGACTGCACCATATAAATATTCTCTTTTCTACCTTGGCTATAAGTGAGCACCAATCTCTTTTAACATAGTCATTGGGCTTGAGATAAAAAACTAAATCTTTTATCCCTTCATGAACACCGATCTATTGATATGAGAATAACTGAGAAATAAACCCAACTTCCTCTTCATATAACTAGAGAAGGAGACTATTGATTTCTAGATATTAACAAACATACTTCTATTTGTGCAATATAGTTCCTATATTTCTCTAAGCTTAAGAGCACCCCTCCTTGTACCATCACAGAAAATAAGATTATCATCCACAAATGTGAATTGTGATAGAAAAGCATCACCTCCATTTTTGATACATTTAAATGCCCCATTTATTTTTTCCTTGATGAGTGCTTTGCTTAGACCTTTAACAACAATAGGAAACAACAACATAGAGATAGGGCATCCTCACCTCAACACTCTACCTAGCCCAAAAAACTTAGAAGCTGATACTTTGATTAAAATTGCAAAAGATACATGTCACATAGCTCATTACCTAGTTAACAAAGTGTACATTGAATCCTACTATATCAAAATCATTTTCATTTATGTACAACTTGCCCTATCATATGTTTTAGAGAAGTCTAATTTGGTCACCACAAAATAAACTTAGTTTTTATTTTGTGTAGTCCTTCTTGTGCTACACCAATTGCCTCGTAAATTTGTCCACAAGACAAAAACACGAATTGCTCACACGAAATGGATTTTGATAGTAATCAATTGGATCTCATTTCAATAACCTTAGCAATACTTTTATATACACAATTACATAATGATATTTGACTATATAGATCAAAGGAACAACTGTTATTAAACTTGGGGATTAATGCAATGAAAGTGGAATTAAAAGCTACCAGAACCCTCCCATAAGTTTTGGATTCATTTATAACCCTCATTAACTTTACTTCTAGTAAATCATAGAACCCTGGAAAGAACTATATGGGCCAACCATTTGGCCCAGGGCTCTTATACTTCTAAAAACTATGTGTAATCTATTGAAGTTCATCCTTTGATATCGCTTCCAACAATTGTTGATTGTCTTCTTCATTAATGGTGTTTTGGAAGAAAGTGGTCATTTTAACCACTTCGATAATAGTCACTTGACTTTCCTCTATATATTCTTTAAGTGATCCACACCCGATTGAGTAATATCTTCAAAACCATAGGCAATGAACCCTTCTTGCTTTTGTGTGTTCCAAATTGTATTAACATTTTTATGGTGGTTTGCAAATTCATGAAAGTATTTTGTATCATCATCACCTTTTTCCAACCACATAGCCCTACTCTTGAGCCTCCATGCTTCTTCCCTGGTTGCAAATAGACTTCTCCTCTTCTGCTCTAGCAACTTGACCTCATCTTTAAAACCCTTATCAGGAAAGCTAGCCTATTCTCTATTCTACAACTCCTCCAACATAGATTCCACATTCACTAACTCTTATTCTCTTCAATCTTTTTAGGTGTGTTTAGTTTTTTATTAATTCCTCTCAAATTGTACTGCAACCAATTCTCTTGAAGACTCATCAAAAGGCATACGTGCCTCTTTTACCATCCTAACATAATCCTCTTCCAATAGCCAATTTGAATTAAATTTAAAAGGGTTAGGTGGCTTATACCCAAGTTTTGCAATTTCCAATAACATCAGCATGTGATTTTATTATCTATTAGACCATATCCACTCTAATTTCGTTAGAATTATCTATAAAGGAATCATTTGCCAAAAACCTTTCAATGCACTTTTCAAGTCTCCCTACTCGAGTTCTCATAATCCTCTAGGTGGGTTTTAATTTCATGGGCTCAATGTTGCAAGACTTAATCTTCCAATTTTCGCACAAAATATTCAGAAAAGTGCATCAAGACTTGCAATTGGGCCCCAAATTTCCACCCTCCCCAAGAAAATTTTAGATCTCCATCGATGATTATATTTCTTTGTTTGAGGATGTTTATGGAAAAAATCTTATCCTAGTAGACCACCCTATCGACACGTGGCCCGTGTATATTTATAATAATGATCTCTTCTCCAAGGTTTTGAGTGCATAACATTGTGTCTAGACCCGTTTCAAAGGAAAACACAATAGAACTTTGAAGCCTCTTTTTTGCTGGGTTGAAATTAAACCCATAGAATAACCCATTAGGTTCATATAACAAAATTTCCAATCTCCAAAGAGCTTTCCCGAATCATAAACACATGTATGTCCATCACCCATAGACTCTTACACTAGTAGTATATCTAACTTATGAGATTCCACAAGCCTATTAAAGACTTGGTTTTTCAAGGGCCTACCCAACCCTCTCATGTTCAATGACATACACATCATGGAGTATGATTCTTAGGGGTAAGTATTGCTCTAAGGACTCCTTCAATAGGACGTTGCTTCCCAACCAAAATTTCCTTTCTAGTTATTTCTTGTGTTGCAAACATGGTAGACTTCCAACCCTTCTTGGTCTACAAAGACTAATGACCTCATTTAGACTTGGTACAACTTCTAACCCTTATTCAACAACCCTAGGACCAACAAGCCTGAGTCTTGACAAATATTTGGATGAACCCTCAAATATCTCTCAAAAGAGGAGCATGGTTTGACTAGAGGTATGCAACTCTCAATAGATTTTGGGTTCTTAGACTATACCCCCCCACATTTCAAAATTTATCTCATCCTCAATAGGTAAAAGAACCTACTCAACAAGTATTCCATTCCCAATATAAGAAGACGACATGTCCTTTTTAACTAAATCTATACTTTCCAAATTTTTGAAAATTATATGATGAGAATCAAGAATATACTTCCTTACTAATGTCTCCTTAAGGATGTATATTTGCTTCCTTGGCCTCTCCACAAGCACATTCATGGATAGGTTGAATAACATGACAACTAGACTTGGAAGAATCTCTAGCCTCAGGGTGAGCATCAAAGAATTTATGAGCCTCCTTTGCCTTTTTTGATTAAACCCTTACATCATTTTGAATGGACCCACTCTCCATATTGATATTACAATTACCCCCCCTCACCTCAACACCAAGTTGAGGTCATCCATTTTGACCCAAACCTAATTATTGAGCTCAAGACTACAATCAACTACCAAATGACTATAACAAAGACATCTAATGCACCTAAATGGGATCCCTGAATAGTCCAAGCTTTGCATGTGTGTACTAATTGGACCTCATTGAATCAACATCTCATCTGCTAACCCCTCCCAAAGATCTAGGCCAAAAAGAATTCACTCAATGCTCATAATTCTCGACTCCATATAGCTCAAATATGCTTCCATAAATGAATCAATATAATTCTTGATTTCCTTAAACACTCAAGGCAATTAGAATTCCAATGGAAGTCTAGGTAGCTTAACCTAAATAGGAATAATGTGGGATTTTTCTAGCTTTGCATAAAAAGGCGATTCCATTTCTTTAGAATTAACATGGTCGAATCCCAACTCAAGGGTTTAATTAAAATATTATCTACATCCTCTAAAGACCTATAAGAAAATTCCATCCACCCTCTAGCAAGTAGACGATATTGAGTACGATACCCTACTCTCGACTCCGAACATTATGTCAAGCACTCCTTAAGAGTTTTGGCAGACGTTCTTCTTCCCTTAAAATGTCCCACCAACACTTGATAGGCTAGTCCAACAACGATGCATTTTCATGTTGTCCCCCAATACGAGACATACCAAGCTTCCTTCCTTTTCATGAACCTCTTACTATGCCTCAACTCAGAATCACAACCACTTCTTTTTCGACCCTTCTCACCACCATTACATTCAAACAAGGACTTGAAAGTTTCCTTCCCATTTCCCAACCCTAAATTCTCTGCAATAGACAAATTTAGAGCATTCCCAATCCCTAGAACCCCACCCTCCCATAATGGAATCAATGAATTTGCCATTGGGTCTTCCTTGACATCTACCTTCTTCCACTCATCCAAAGAACAAGGAATTGGTAGAGGAACATTAACATAGGTGTGAATGACTAGAGAAGAAGGATGATAAAGTATGCCCTTAACATTACCGAAGGACCATAAAGTTGAATTGAATACACTTTAAGTCCCCCAACCTCTTTTTCCTTTAGTATTGTCTCATTTAATGACACTCCACCATTGACAAAGGGTGGATATACATGTGCTTGATCCCCCTCCTCCATGTTGGACGATAACTAATATATTGTAGTTTTCATGCCTCCACTAGCAACTAGGCCCATCGATGAAAATTTGAGCCTTTGAAAAAAATCCTCCATGTAATTCACTATGTCATCATATGACATCTTGTTAGTGGCTTCAAACCTTAGAAAACTTCGACTTCCTACATAACCCTAGTCGCCTCGAATCCTAGCTCTTACCTTGGACCACTATGAAATCCATAAATTTTGAAGGATGCGGGGGTGGGATTTGATCCACATATGTGTGCATGGATCACAAGATCAATTGATATACTTTCTTTGGGTGCAACCACGCATTCGACCACTACCTCAAGGTGACTTCATGGCTTCAGGAACAACCCTCACAAGAATTGAACCTTGCCCATTAGTGAAAAATTCCTTGGTCCTTAGCAATGGATCCGACCCCTTTGGGCTTCTTTCATCCTCCTTGTTTTGCAACACATCCTTCATTTTCTCATTGCCTCGATGATAAGTGAAGCATTCACTCAAAGCACATCGACTAAAAATATTATATATGGTGATAAACTAGAAAATCATAACAATGAATATAGTAATAATGTTACTAAAACTTAGAAAATACCATTATAAATATTTTGTTATTCACATATATTTATCTAACTATGGTTTAGTGGTTGGGATTGGTATCATCATAGACATAGTCTATGTTCAAACTTCCACGAATATAGAATCCTCATTTGTAAGGGAAAGTATTTAACTCCTTGTAAATGGCTTCTATACACCATTAAAGAAACTTAATACATGTCCAACAAATCAAATTGGTTACCTATTACCCCTATCAATTTCATAGTTCATTCACTCCATGTACTTTATATATTGATGTAATATCATATACTTTTGTAACTTTCGAAAAAGGAAATATCTCATCACAATATTAACAAGATACATATTTAACATCAGGTAATGTAGTGCAACTCAACATTCCCATTCTCTTTGTTTCATTGAAAATTGCAAAATTTTAATACCAAGTACTGGAGAAAACATGAAGATGCTATCAAAGTCCAACATGAGACCATCACTACAATGTAGGTTGGGACTTTATGAACAATGTCATGAAATGCATGTGGAAAAATCCTGCTAAAGGGAGATAGTTCGATGCGACTGCTTCTACCTTAACTTTTGTAAAGGTAGCGCTTCCAAGATGCTTCTCCATTCCCTCATTCTTTCATCAATTAGGTAAATGGAAGTTTTCCTCCCTCCCTTCCCTTTTCTATACAAGGTTGGATTGCATTTTCTGGATTTCATTTTCTGTATGCCTAGTTAGTTCAACAATCATCAATCAGATAAATGGAATTTTGTGTATGACACT
This sequence comes from Picea abies, assembly GCA_900067695.1. NCBI lineage: Eukaryota > Viridiplantae > Streptophyta > Pinopsida > Pinales > Pinaceae > Picea > Picea abies. Next base: position 11,557 of record CBVK0101517760.1, read on the forward strand.
ATAACCAGATCAAAAATTTATATGCATCAGGTATGATCCAAAAAGGAACCAGAGAAGGCTAAGAATAACTCAGAACTCCCAGAGGCAACTCAAAACGCTCAGAATGGCTCCAGTAGATAGAGAAAGGGAAAAAATTAAAAGTTTGCAAAACTTAGTGAAAACGGCATGATCACGAAGCAAGCTTTCTAACGACACAAATGACTCGTCAAACAGAGTTACGGTTTGAAAGATATTCGCGGTCAAAGTTGCGGTCAAATAGGGCCAGTCAATAGCAACTGACATGGCAGGGTGACGCCATCATATGAGATGTTGATGTCAACATGCCACGTTGAAGCACCAGAGGCTGTCACATGTCACCCTCCATTGGGATTTTCAGGGGTCCATGTGGACTAATAGAAAAGTGCCACGTGGCACCCCTAGGCGATGCCACGTGGCACCATCCGGGAAGTGCCACATGTCAGTGTGCAGTGACAGAGCTATGTCAACGTACATGTGGGTGTATCAATGGGTGCCACATGGTCCAATCATCGGGCAACACGTGGCAGCCCAGGAAATGTCCAATGTTGGCCCGTGAATGAAATTTTGTTTTAAAAAAATATGGCAGGTCCACCAAATCTGGCGGACCACGCCAATGTTAGCCGACAATAGAAGTTTCGATAGTGGAATCGCTATAGTTAGTGGAGCAGCCAACGGAGTCTGGTGGGTTTGACCTCAGAACCTCCGCCTTACCCAACGCCTAAACAACTCCGCCATAACCAATGCGCCATCGGTGTCGCTTGGTGTTATCTGCCAGTTTCATTATTTAAAAATTGCAATCCGCCCAGAGCCAGAGGGAGGCACGACTGTACTGTACAACCATGGGCATGGATTATGAGGCAAAGATTGTCATAATTGCAAGTGCAGAGGGCATGGAAATCGAGACAAAAATCCTCTTGGGCCTAGGAGTGCCAAAGTCGGATCAGAGCATGGAGTCAATCATTTTTGGGTAATTTGACGCCACGAATCCAGTTGTGATGTTTGTTTTCTAATCAGAGCATTATTTTTGCAGCTTGATTTCAAAATGAGGTATATTCATGTATTTGTCGAATTCTTTTGTTGAGTTAATGAAAGAGCCTACCCATTTGAGAGCAGGACCCGGAGACGTAGTCCACCATGTACGAACTCCATTATCAAGTTTTTTGTGTTCATATCTTATGCTTATGTTTCTTCATTTTAAAGTTTTCCCTTCTTTAATGGTGCACTTTAATTTATGCTCATTTAATACAATTCTTTATAAGTCACGATGAAAAGATCCTGTATCATGTTGGTATCAGAGCAGTCGTCTTTGATTTGAATTGTTGAGTGTGAATGCTTACTAGGGCCAAGCATAAACAGGTTGAAGGAACTCTAAAGACTTTCAATTCCGAAGTTGGTCGTGTATCCAGAAGGAAGAAAATGGCAGAAGAGGACAAGCGTGATGAACAAAAGAAAAACTTTCACATGGTATTTTATCGCATGTCAAAAATGGTCAAGTGAATGTATGGAGATTACGAGAAGAGGATGAAGAAGAAAGGGAAGAAAAATGAAGCACATGCAGATGATGATGCTTCGGTAAACCAAGGGGCTGGAGGAGATCCTCCTGAGCCTCCATCTTCACCTTCAAGTTCTAGTTCTTCTTCCTCTGAGCATTCTCATCATTCTCATCATTCTAGCCATAAAGCCTCTTTTAAGAAACCATTATTAAAGCTTGATGTAAATTTTGCTTTACCTATGTTTAATGGAGATGTTAATCCTGAAAAGCTAGATAATTGGATCCGCCAGGTTGAAGTGTATTTTTGTGTCCAACATATTGATGAAGAGGAAGTTAAAGTGCAACTGGATTCTCTTTGGTTGGAAGGCACCGCTCTTTTATGGTGGGATAGAAAGCTTCAGGACATAAGTAAGTGTGGTAAGCTTCTTTCCTCATGGTCGAAATTTAAATCAGCGATAAGGAAGCAATTTTATCCATTAGGATATTTACATAAAACAACGATGGAATGACAAACTTTAAGGCAAAGTAAAGGACAAACTGTACAAAGTTTCGCAGAAGAATTTAGGAAGAAAGCTCTTGCATTGAACATTCCTTTGGATTCTTATGAGAATTTAATGAAGTATATTGGTGCACTTCACAGTTATATTCGACATACTTTGCTCTTGTTTAACCCCACTAGTCTTAACGAATTTTGTGTGCAAGCCACTCACCTTCAAAACATGGGGAAACATGTTCAAGAAGATCCCATATAGAAACCTTCCAATTTCCCACAAAAGACTTTTAAGAAGTTTAAAAGGAAGGACAAGAAGACCGCTATAGTGACGAGAGAAGGAGGAAAACCATCTTGCACTCATTGCAAGAAGAGCAGTCACAATGAAGAACATTGTTGGAAACTGCATCTAGAAAAGAAACCGAAACAATTCGATGGAAAGGGGAAGACAAAGACCGTTGCTACAGTACAACAAGATCTTGGTTCCGATTCAGGAGATGAAGGAAAGATCACAACGGTTGGAGTACAAGGTAAATATTATCTTCATGCTAGTTCTAGTTCCAATGATGAATCTCATGTTGATGAACGAAAGAGGAATGAGTTATTTCACATAAGAGTTGTATCTAAACATACTAAGATAGATACATTATTTGATCCAAGTTCCCAAGTAAAATTAATATCTGAAGCACTTGTCAAGAAAATGGGTCTTGAAACGAAACCACATCTGAAACCTTATCCTCTTGGTTGGGTATGTGACAAAGAAAAAATTAATGTCACAAAACAATGTAGGATCAGATTTTCTATTGCTTCAAAATTAATTGATGAAGTTGATTTGGATGTTGTACCACTTGATATATGTGGCATAGTGTTGGGAAGTCCTTATCTTTATGATAGAAAAGAAGTCTTCTTTTGACATGAGAACAAATACCACCTCACTAGGGGGGAGTGGAATATTGATCCGAATTATTTTCGACACAAAATGAGAGCGGAGATGTAATAAAGAAATGCACAAAGATATTGTAGATATTCAATAATATAATATAAATGTATCAGAGATGCAACCATAAACACAGATATATAGTAATACATGATTTCTATTAATCAAAGAAATGTACAAAGACTGTAAAAATACAGAGTGAAAGACTCGCTAGAATGGTGGCATCTTATCTTTGAGAAGAGATGTGACGACTACTCGCATTCGCAAGAAGATGATTACAATGAGGCTCTGAAGGAATTTTTACAATAAATGAGAATGCCAAAATTCTTAGACATCCAAAAAACTAACCCTAGGAGATGAAGCGCCAAAAGTCATGTGGGCCTTGTTTGGGTAAGTGAGTACATCAACTTCCCGGGGTCGTAACTTTTGCATACGATCTCCGTTTTAGGCATGTGATAGCTCGTTGGAAAGGTATCATCGAGGAGACTCATTTTGGGGGCTCAATCATACCTTTGGATATCATTGAGAACCTCGATCTCGAAAAACCTTCATTTAGGCCCTCAAAATGGCCCTGGAAGTTAAAACCTGCTAAAAATAGTAAATTACCAAAATTGTCAGAAAGTTGTTTTAAGCCAGTTGGAAAAGGTGGGTGGCCACCGATATCCACTTAGATCAATACTCCCTCCTTAGGAAGCAATGGTATCCATTGCATTGAGTTCCTGAGGGAGAGGGAAAAGCGTTTTTTGAATCTGCATCTTGGTGAGTTGCTTGCCTTGTAGGAGACGTCGCGCTGCTCAGTTTGTGGATGTTTATCACAAACCTTTTGAGGTTAAGGATGTTCAACGAGTCGGGATACATGAGAGGACAGTGTGCATAAGGAATCTTTTCGCTTTGCTGCAACCTTGTCGACTTGCTTCTGATGGATAGAAGGTGCTTGGGGCGAGGTTGTAGTGGTTCCAATGTCCTTCTGTTCCCCTTTTGAACAGATTGTGAAGAAGCTGAATTTTGCAGTATGAGATACTACCTTGCGACACTTTTTAGGTGGAATAGTAGTCGGAACTACCTCTAGTATTTTGTAGAGATGACCCCCCAGAGAAACAAAAACACTGTGGGGTCGAGACTCATAAACAACATGGTGCTTCCACATATATGGTTGGACCAAGAGAACATCACATACATCTAGTGGGGAAACTTCACATAATACCTCATCCTTGAAGGGTTGGATGCAAGGATGATTTTAAGGATGGAAATTTATTTTAAAATGTAGAAACCTTGGCGAATCTTACTAATCCTTCATATTTCAACTATAAATGTTTGGCGATATTTTTGTAAAAATATTCAAATTTCTAAGGATTTTATATAGTTTTTATAAAATTTTGGCGATTTTTAAGGTAAAATAATTTTATCCTATAGAATTTGGGCAAATGATTTTTAAAATAGTGAATATTGTTTTTGGAAAAACCATGGAAAATTAGCCCATGAGCGAAATTTAGCCCCTAAAATCATCCATGGTTGGATGCCATATGACAATCGACATTTCTGGCTGACACGAAGATCTCGTCCTTAGCGAAGCCAACCAATGTTGTATGGCTGCGAGTGTGGTGTTGTCGACAATCCCAACTATTTGATGACCTTTGCTGAGATGAGGTTCTTCTAGCTTCCGCTATCAACAATAAAATGTAGCGGCACCCCCTTCACCCACATCTGTGAATGAAAAAGGCGCTCACCCTCTTCAGGATCTGTTGGTTCTTCTGGATGAATCGTTGCAGTCGCGACAATAGCAGTGGGGTCTACGTCAATGATCTGTCCTTTACCAGTATTTTCTAAATCAAATTCTGAATCAGGGTTCGGCTCTTTGTCTTTGATCTCGACCACCAATGACTATTTTGAGCGACATTCATTGGTGTTGTGCCAGGGGTTTTGGTGGAACTCGCACCATTTTCTGGTGTCCTTCTTTGTCTTCCCGTGACCCTTCTTTTCCTGTGTCTTGGACTGGTTTTAGGGAGACTGTTTGTTAGGGCCGTCTTTGTCATACTTCGGTTGTTGCAAATTTGCAGATCCGAACTCGTGTTTGTTCTGGTGCTTAAATTTCTGCTCGATTTTAACAACATATCGATAAGAAACACCGAGTGATGAGATGTCCAGAAAATCCATTTCAGTCTAGATGTATCTGTGTAAAGCCCCACAGTATTTCAGAACCAAATGTCGCTCGGAGTCTTTGATACCCAGCTTGGTGTGCAAGGAATGGAAGGTATTGGTGAAATCCGAAACTGCTTGGCCCCTCTCTTGCTGGAGTGTGGCCCATCTCATGTACTGGTCCTCATAGTTTCCAACAGGGTAATATTGTTCCTTTACCGCATCCACAAAAAAATCCCAAGTGGGATCGACCCCATATATTCTAGACTCCTCTGTGGAACTTTTCTCCCAGTAAGTTTCCCACCAATGTTTGACATGAGGGAGAGCTTTAAGGAGTGTGAAGGTGATATTTTCTTTGTCAGAAAAATTGTGAACAAAGAAATAACCTTCTAGCAGAGTTAACCATTTTTCTAGGGATTTTGCATCCATCTGTCCTTCAAATACAGGAATATCAAAATTAACTTGTTCCTTGAAAGGTGAGGTTCCTCCAAAGTGGCCACTTGATGAAGATGCAACTATTGTTATCAACAGGTCTTGAAGGACGTGGGCAAAATTATCCATCATTTTTTCCCTCTCTCGCATGAGAGCTTGCTCAAGCAACAGATTGATAGGATTGTCTGCTCCATCGTTTTTCTTTTCTTCCACCATTGAGGGTTTCTTGGGTGTGCAAGAGTTATTATCTTCAAGAGAGACAAGCTCCAGACCCAACTTGCTATACTCGGACCTCGTCGGGGACATACACTAAAAAAACAATCAAGAGCATCCTACTCTGATACCACTGATCCAGATTATTTTCAGCACGAAATGAGAGCGGAGATATAATAAATAAATGCACAGAGATATTGTAGATATTCAATAATATAACATAAATGTATCATATATGAAACCATAAACACAGATATACAGTAATACATGATTTCTATTAATCAAAGAAATGTACAGAGACTGTAAAAATACAGAGTGAAAGACTCACTAGAATGGTGGTAGCTTATCTCTGAGAAGAGATGTGACGGCTACTCGCATTCGCAAGAAGATGATTACAATGAGGCTCTGAAGGAATTTTTACAATAAACTAGAATTCCAAAAGTCTTAGACATCCAAAAACCTAACCCTAGGAGATGAAGTGCCAAAATTCATGTTGGCCCCGTTTGGGTAAGTGAGTACATCAACTTCTCGGGGTCGTAACTTTTGTGTACGGTCTCTGTTTTAGGTGTGTGATAGCTCGTTGGAAAGGTATCATCAAGGAGAATGATTTTGGGGGTTCAATAAATCCTTCAACTATAATTGAGAAACTTGATCTCGAAAAACCTTCATTTAGGCCCTCAAAATTGCCCCGGAAGTTAAAAACTGCTAAAAATAGTAAACTGCCAAAATTACCAGAAAGTTGTTTTGAGCCAATTGGAAAAGGTGGGTGGCCACCAATATCCACCTAGATCAAATATGTTGTTAGAGATCACAACATGAGGGTAAATACAACACTTGTTATTGCAGGGCAAATGAAAAGACTCATAAACAATAATAAGAGATATGTACTCATAGTTGTCAGAGAGAAAGATGTCAGGACATTCGATGCTTTCCAAGGGTGTGATCCATCTCATAAAAAGGAATTAATTGATATTGTTTCTAAGTATGATGATATTTTTCAAGAACCAGATGGATTACCTCCTAAGAGGGAAAGCCAACATGAGATACATATTCAACAGGATTCCCCTTTGCCTTATGTGGGCATGTACAGGATGCCAATTGTGGAGATGACAGAGATCAAGAAGCAGGTACAGGGCTTATTGGATCAAGGTGTTATCAGGCCTAATTATTCTCCTTGTGGTTCTCCGATTATGATGGTGCCAAAGAAGGATGGCACATGGCGAATGTGTGTCGATCACCGGGCTTTAAATAAAATCACGGTGAAAAATTGATACACTCTTCCTCGCATAAATGATTTAATTGATCAATTGAAGAATGTTGTCTATTTCACTAAGTTGGATTTGCACAGTGGATATCATCAAATCAGATTCGCAGAACATGATGCATGGAAAACTACCTTTAAAAACAAACAAGGATTGTTTGAGTAGTTGGTTATGTCGTTTGGTCTTTGTAATGCTCCGACAACTTTCATGTGTGTGATGAATGATGTATTCAATCCTTTCATAGATGACCTTGTGATTGTATATTTAGATGACATTCTTGTTTTTAGCGGGACATGAGATGAGCATGTGAGGCATGTAAAGCAAGTATTGGATACTTTGCAAAGGGAAAAGTTGTATGTAAAATTGTCTAAATGTGAATTTGGCAAAACTGCACTTGTATACTTAGGTCATATTGTAGGAGGAGGACAATTGAAAATTGACCCTTCCAAAGTTGATGTAATTGTAAATTAGCATGAGCCAAAAAGTGTAACCAAAGTTCAAAGATTCTTAGGTGCAGTCCAGTAATGAAGGGGATTCATTCCCAACTTCTCCTTCATAGCATCTCCTCTGCATGCCTTAACCAGTTTGAAGAACACTTTTCAGTGGGAAGGAAAGCAACAAAAAGCTTTCGACACGTTGAAGTGAAAGATAAATACCGCATTAGTATTAGCACTGGAAAATCTCCAACAACCTTTTGAGATCAAGATAGATGACAACAGATACGCCATGGGTGCAATACTAATGAAATATCGTAAGCCTATCTGTTACCACTTTGAAACTTTTAACCAGGATGTTGTTAACTATCCTACATATGATAAAGAGTTGTATGCATTAGTCCAGAGTATAAAGAGATGGAAGCACTACTTGTTATGGAAGGAAACCATTATACATACAGATCACCAAACCTTATAGTATCTTCAAGCACAGACCAAATTACAACAATCTCGACACTACAGGTGGATGGGTTTTCTACAACAGTTTCACTTGGTATTCAAGTACAAAAAGGGTACAAGTAACAAGGTAGCTTATATGCTTTCTAGACCCCCTATTGTTGTTTCGATTATTTTGAATAATGCTTCTTTATCTCATTATTTCTATGTAGAACAATATGCCATCGATGAAGATTTTAAAGAAGTATATATGAAACTAACCCTTGGTGCACAGGTAGAGAACTATTGTCTGTAGGGAAAGTTACTTGACCATCCTGGAAAGCTATGTATTCCTACAAGTGAATGAGTCCATGTAATATGAAAAGCTCATACTTCTCTTGTGTCTGGTCATTTTGGGGTAGGAAAAACTATGGCTCATTTACAGAGGTTTTGTTACTGGCCTCAAATGAAAGAAATTGTAACTAAAAATGTAAGGGAGTGTGTGATGTGTTCTACTTGTAAGCCCACTAATAGAAAACTGGGGTTGTACTCACCACTTCCTGTTCCATCCCATCCATGGGAAAGTGTATCCATGGATTTTGTAGGGGGTTTACCCATGACCAAAGGGGGTCATGATTATTTTTATGTTGTAGTGGATATTTTTAGCAAGATGTGTATCTTGATGCCTTGTAAAAAGAAGTTCACTGCTAAGAAGACTGCTAATCTCTTCTTTCAGCATGTTTGGGTTCACTTTGTATTACCCACATCTATCATCTCGGATCGAGATACTTGATTCCTTGGGGAATTTTGGACTAGCTTGTGGAGAATGATGGACACCAAATTGAAGAGGAGCATTGCTTTCCATCCACAGACCAACGGACAAACATAGGTGGTAAACCGAATAGTGGTACTTTTGCTTCGAGGCTACTGCAACAAGCGTCCCAAGGTATGGGATGAACATATACCCTATGTACAACATGCGTACAACCGAGCTTTACATTCTTCCACTCGGAGTTAACATTTTGAGACATGTTTTGGGTACCTACCAAAGTTTCCTTTGGACTTGATGTGTGGGAAAGATGTCGATGTAAATGAAGATCGAACAGAGGACAGAGCCTGCAAGTTCATCCAGAGGATTCAGCAGATACACCAGGTAGTCAGGGAATAGTTGGAGAATAGTCAAGCACAGTATAAAGCTCGACATGACAAGCACATGGTTGATCATCAGTTCTAGGTTGGAGACCGGGTATGGCTTCACATCAACAAGGAGAGATTAAAGGGTGAAGGAAAGAAACTCAAGCCCAATTGTTATGGACCCTTCACTATCTTGGATAAAAGCAGTACCAATGCTTTATGTCTAGATATTCCACCTTATGTGTAGATTTGCTCAGCTGTGAATGTTGAAAACTTGAAAATGTTTGAGCCTCCCATGATCATGGATCAAGATGAGGAAGTTTCAATTCCATCATTTGATGAGTTTGCACCTGAGTACTTGGATGAGCTACAGGAATATATAATCCTAGATAAGAGGACGAGGACTTCACGCAGGGGTGATGTTGATTATCTTCGAGTAGGATTAAAAGGCACCCATCCAAGCAAAGCAAAGTGGATCGAGAAGGAAAAAGTGAGGGGACTCTTCCCTCACTTACAAGTTGATTGATGAAAGATTTTGGTGGTCCAAAAATATCTCAGTGGCAAGGCGTGATCCAAAAGGGATCCATAGAAGGCTAAGAATAAATTAGAACTCACAAAGGCAGCTCAAAACGCTCAGAATGGATTCAAATGAAAGAGAAAGGGAAAAAATTGAAAGTTCCCAAAACTCAGTAAAAACGACATGATCGCGTCGCAAGATTTCTAATAGTGCAAACGGATCGTAAAACAAAGTTACAATTTGAAATATATTCACGGTCAAAGTTGCGGTCAAATAGGGCCAGTCAGCAGGGGACACATCATCATCTGTACTATTGATGCTAGCATGACATCAATAGTTGATGTGGAAGGGTGACATCATCGTACAAGATGCTGACATCAGCATGCCACATGGCAGCACCAGAGGATACCATGTGTCACCCACCAATGGACTTTTCAGGGGTCCATATGGACTAATAAAAAAGTGCCACATGTCACCCCTAGGAGACACGACGTGTCAGTATGACAGTGACAGGGTAATCCATGTCAGCATATAGGTGGACGTATCAGTAGGCGCCACATGGCCTAATCATCAGGATACACGTGGCATCTCAGGAATTCCCAATGTTGGCTCGTAAATGATTTTATTTTTAAAAAAAGAAAGAAATGGCGGGTCTGCCAAATCTATTAAACCACACCAATTCTGAATGATCGTTGGCATAGCTTCTAGTGGGCCGCTAAATTTAGCGGAGGACAAAAAATATAATATATATATATTAACCAACTTCTAAAAACGGAGTCTGGTGGGTTCAACCCCGGAACCTCCGCCTAGTCCAACGCCGTCATAGCTCCACCCTAACCAACATGCCTATGGGTGTTACTTGGTATATCTACCATTTCCATTATTTAAAAAGTGCAAATCCATCCAAAGCCAGGGGGAGAGAGGCTCGACCATACTGTACGACCACGGGCATGGATTTCGAGATGAAGACTGTCATAATTGCAGGTGTAGAGGGCATGAAAACCAAGATATAACTCCTCTTGGACCTGGGAGTGCCAGAGTTGGATCAGAGCGTGGAAACAATCATTTTTGGGTAATTCAACATCACAAATCCAATGGTGATTTTTTTTTTCTTGTCTGAGCATTATTTCTGCAGCTTGATTTCAGAATGAGGTATATTCATGTATTTGCCAAATTCTTTTGTTGAGTTAATGAAAGAGCCTACCCATTTGAGAGAAAGACCCAGAGACATAGTCCAGCAGGGACGAACTCCATTATCAATATTTTTGTTCAGATCTGATGCTTATGTCTCTTCAT
>CBVK0101517761.1:0-12028 GCA_900067695.1 Picea abies
GTCACGATGAAAAGATCCCGAATCAAAAACCCTGGAGTAAGAGGCCAATTCCTACAACTTACATATCTAATCTAAATTTCAAAATAATATACAATTCAAAACATGCACTATATATTTACTCAAATTCAATCAAAGGAATCCCTTTAAGGGCCTTTGAATAAGAGAAACATTAAGAGTTAAAACACATACTATACCATATCTACTTCTGGAAGATCGAAGTTGGAGCTCTTGATTTACAATATATAGATGTGATTTACAAACAAATAAGAGAATAACATGGCTACAGTGAATTCTTGGAGATGAAAGCATTCACGTCATGGAATTTCATGCCTAGTAAAAATAAATAAAAGCACTTTTCATCAAATAGGGTAGTTTTTTTATATGTGAATTAGAGGTGGAACAATGTATACTAATGCATGATTACTTCATAGTTTATCTCTACTTTGAAACAAACCTGCTCTTTGGTTTTAGTTTCAACCGAAGAGTGAATTCAAATGTTCCATTTCTCAAATGCTATTATAATTATTTTAAACAACTGCAAAATCGGTTTCTTAGGCCCTCCAGCTCTTAGATACGCATACTCAAGTCCTAATAGAATCTTCTCAAAAGATCGTGTAAAGTGTTTCCTTCAACGTCGATCCTTCTCAAATTTCTTGGATTTTTTATGGGTTCTATCTGCTCTATTTCTATCTGAGTGAGTGGCATGTTCAATCCCCCAACTATGTATCATTGATTGAGCTCAATGAGCTCTAGAACAAAAGTAGTTGAGATTTTGTTGGAATATGAGTGTTGGTGTAAGTTTAGGTAGGGAACACAATGCATGAGTGAAACGCACGGTGTGATATCAATTCACATGCAACTATCATAATAGGAGCAAGACATAGGTGGAAGGAAATGCCTTGATAAGTGTTGTTAAGGGTCTGACATGTATATGATCCACATTTTCTTGGATACTTGAATTCATTCATTATCGGGTTTAATTCTCAGGGAGCGCAGTTTATTAGGTAGATAGGAAAAAATGTGAATCTCAAGCGTGACTTTCCTAGCCAAGTGTTACTTTAGCAAGCATGCCTAGCCCTTAATTACCAACACTTAGAAACTAAGGTAGCTGCAGTCAAAGAACCATGTCTTACCATGCTTTTATGATATTTAATATCACCATAATATTTCCTACAATGAGAAAGTACACGTTCCATATAAACTCCATCCATGCCAATGATGAAGTACTTGGTTGGAATCATTGATGGTTTCATATTTCTCATTTTAAAATTATCATTAGAAATCTGGAGAGTGAATAAGGTTTTCTCTCAAGCAAGAGATTATGACTATCCTATAAATCTGTATAGTGAATAATGTTTTCTCATGAACAAAAGATTATGATTATCATAGATATTTTATTTTCTCTTCAACAAGAGATTATGATTATGCTTGTTCATAAAATTTAAGGATATTTTTATATTTAAAATTATATTCAAATAGAATATTTTGAGTGGTGTAAATGTTCTACCAAGCCACCTCTATACTACCACCTGATTGTATCGTCGATGATGAAAATATTCCTTGAAGGGAGAAAGAGAAATATATGTGTTACTCGTTGGGAATAATGTCAAAGTTGTATTACGAAGATGATTTCGTGATCCAATCGTCATGGAAGTAGTTCCTCTTTAGTTATTTTTTTCTAGACTGTAAAGAAATCCCTTACAAGAAGTACATAGATGGTATGGATTCCATTAGAGGCAGAGTCCCTAGATGAAATCATACTAGGAAATGATATACCAACCTATCTCATAAAAGAGATTCAACATTTGTTCACAAATGGCCCCTCACACTGCGTTATATTTCAAACAACTTATTTTTCCTATTACTTGCGTTTTGAAAATATTTCAAGTTATACAAATTACTTAATTTTAGTAGTATTTTTTACTAATATTTAGAATTTGTTTCTTTGTAATAAAAGAAAAAGTAAGCGATAGTCCTTCCCAACCAGGGAAAGAAACCAAAAAAATAGTAGTGTCTAGTAATAGTGTAGGGAGCATTTAAATTGTCAGTAAATGATTGCAATATTTCTAGAAAAATATATGGGTTTGGTAATAATTTTCATAGAGATTTGCATGGATTTATTGCACAAAAATATTAAATAACCAATAAAATATTGATTTGCTACTCACAATGAGCCCATAGCATATCTCAAAATCATACTAGCCAATGACATACCATCCTGTCTCATAAAAGAGATGCAATATTTGTCCACAAATGGCCTCTCAGACCATGTTAAAAGATTTAAAATGCACTTGAACATTTTACATAACCAACAAATGAAAGAAATTTTAAAATAATAACAATATAAACATGATGATATAGGGATTTCCAGGTTGGCATTTATCCATAGTCGAATCAAATGAACAAGTAAGTAACTTATTTTCAACCTATGTAAACCACTTGGTATATCATGCACTCCCTGAGAGATATCTGAACGAGAAGAACTGTAGTAACCATCAGAGAAATCATTTACTCTTAATATTTTTGCACAATAAACATCCCCTATTAAGTGTAACAATGCATCTAAAGACATTCTCTTTCTGCCAAGCTTGACATATCTTTATTTTAGCGAAATTCACACCTTCAAAATATATTTAGGCTGTAGACTTAATCTTTAAACATATAACAGGTTCTTACAATTTGCAGATCATGCAGCAAGGACTATGCTACGCAATAACCTTGTTAATGTTGTGACCAAGTCAAGGTTGTGTCAATGTCATCTCATTTATTTTTAATTTATATCTCCTCCATTTATATATTTTTGAGCATCCTATGCATAAGCAATTTAGATCTATAACATGTCTTCGTTTTACACAACACAGATTGAAGGCACAACAACACCATATATTTGTTATTTGTTATTTTTATCATATATGTATTATTTGTTGGCATTCCCATCATATTGATGTACCCTCTCCAAGCCATTAATATAATAGAGTTTATGTGTTATATTATGTTTTTGGTTGGAATTTGTATGATGCATCCCATTCTTCTTCATTGAATTTATTAGCCCATTTGGTGTTTCAACATTTAGTTTCCCCACATTAAATGAATATCCTTTCTTTTTAAATTAAGAATAATGTATTGAAGCAGTGAATGAAGTATAAACACTAAAACTTGTGAACCTTGTTTCTTCAAGTCAAAGGCCTCACTTCAAGGTGTCTAACATGGACTTTCACTCTTGCAATTTTTTGGTTCAATTTCTTGGCGATATCAGAGATATCCAATAAACTTCATTGTACCAAAATTATTGGCAACATTTACATAGAATAAAATAAGACATAAACCTATTGTCTTTGATTGGAGAATAATAGTAGCTAAAAATATCTTCTCAAATGTAACATCCCCACTATAATCCCCAGTTTACTTAATGCATAATGTGTATATAAATGTGGTTATGTCCAAGTAATGTAATATGAGAAATGCATTTTCTGGAATGTAAATAAATGTAATGTAATACTAGTTGTTGGGATAGGGACAGAGAAGGGGGATGGTTAATCCACAAGAGAGGGAGAATTCCTAGAAAGTGTCCAAGTGGGGTCCAAAGGGGAAATAATTTATGGGTAGTAATTCAAACCCACTTTTCTAAATTTTATTATCATTTGGAGAAAACCTTCTATTTCTGGTTGAATGTATGAGATCCCAATCATTGAATACATGTAATAGGGTGGGTGTGAGAGTCACATCCCATAGTTATTGAAGAGCATGGGACTGAGGTACAATCAACATTAGGCAGAGTGAGTGATCAACTATCTCAGGGAAAGAGAGGAAATTTGTATGGATAGTAATAGAAAGTTTTTCACATGGAGTTTGGAGATGAACAACAAGAGAAAACATGAGAGAAGAGCTTGGTAGATGGAACAACAAGTCCGGGAAAATTATAGACCATGATGGATCATTTTGGAGTGCATTTGGAGTTGGAAATTGAAGATTTGGGTTGTTAGGCCTGAAGAGTGAACTCTTGGACGAGTTGCACTGGAAAAAAACGTGGTTATTGTTGTTTTTGCTGGTGTTTTTGCTAGCAGTGAGTTCCCTTGATTTCCCAGAAGAGATATTCCTAGTTACTTGAGCCAGAGAGACTCTGATAAACGATTGGGATGCTCGATGGACTAACAGTAGTGAAGGAATACATTCATTGGATTGCATAGGTCAAGAGGAAGAGAGTTGGAGGAATTTCAAGATAGTTCTGGAATAAAACCAGTTGTTTGTGTGATATTGAGTTGTGAGAGGACTGTGAGAGGCACCCTTCTTTTGTGGATTCCTATCCCTAGCTTGGATGTCACTTACTATTGAGATTTGGAACAATCGGTCTATGGTTGGGTGGAACGTCCTTCCTAGGACGTTGGTTGCACAAACTCTCTTTTAAAGATAAGTGTCTATCTATTTTATTGAGTTATTCCATGAGTTTAATTGTTGTGCTTAACTTTGTATATGTGAATGGTTAATTGTTGTTATGAATGAGTTATTAGTTGCATTCATGGTCATTTAGAGTTTCGTAGATTCATTTAATTACAGGTATCATTAATTAGTTGAATATGTGTTTAAATCATACATGGTAAGTTATAAGATTTGATTAGCAAAATAAAAAATTGTTTTGTTTGTATTTCTGCATAGTAATGTTCCCTGGTTAAGTTAGGGAATGTTACAGAATGGTATCAGAGCGTAAGGTTCAACACCAAGCTTGTATGGGCCAGGAGCCGACATGAATTGAGAGATTCTTGGTTATAGATTTCTCCTTGTGACGAATTTGGGGGAAAATGGGGAATCGAAGTGAAATCCCCAAAATTTGAGCATATTTTGTGTTTAAGTGCTTCAGAACAGTCAAGGAAGGTAATTCATGGCATTGATTTGCAGGGTTCAAAGTTGATTTTGGCCTAGAGGGTCGAAATCCTATGATTTTCATGACGATCGTGAAGTTTATTAATCGATGGCCTAGATTAATTTGACCTGGAAAATCAACGATCAAGATTTAATCGCAAGAGATCAAGGTAAGGCATTCCCGAAAGGGATTCAGGAAGAAGGTTTCAGAAAGACTTGGAATCAAGCATGAAGTTGAGTCATGTTGACCAAAATTTGGTCAACTATATTTTCCCACTCTCAGATTAATAAAAAAAATGACATCGGAAGATGAAAATTTTTAAACTCTTATAAGTCCATGATGTATCCCCCAGCCTTAGCTTCATCACGCATTTTTTGGATCGGAAATCCGAGTCCATATGGTCAATATATCCAGGTTTAAAGTTTAATTTGGAAAATGGTGCCTCTTTCATGTGGAATAAAGATAATCTTTTGGAAATGCATTTAAATTTTTTCGGGTTCAGGACGCTTGAAAATATTCTTGTATTGGGTTCAAAACCCATAAAAATATATCACTCGTGGGAACTTGCCATACTCTTCTCCCATCATACTCTTTATCTCCACTTCCCTTTTCCCTCCTTTCTCCTTTCCCACACTTAGAAAATTTTCTAAGTGTTACCCTCTCCTCTCTTCACCTCTCTTCCATATTACTCAACACTTAGTCTATTTTCGAAATACTCCTCTCTTATAACTCCGCCATACTACTCCACACTTAGTTTCTCTTCTCCCCATTCCCTTACCCATTACTTAGAAAGTTTTGAAGATTCGTCGGGTTTGCGGATTCACTCACCTCCCTTCCCTCAACCCCATGAAATCTACTTTACCCCCTCACCCTTCCCTGCTCCCCACATCTCGTACTTAAAATATTTACATCTCATACTTAAAATATTTTGAGTATGGCTTTTGGTCGGACTCACCATACTCCATTTCCCTTCCCCCTCACATTTCCTCATGTCCGCCCCCAACACTCTCACCTCACCCTACGTCACTCTCCCTCACTCCGCTCCCTACATTTATCCCTCCCCTCTTCTACCACCTACATTTTTACACTACACTACCCTTTCCCCCTTTCCTACACTCCCGTGCCTCCCACACTTATTCCCCTTTCACAAAACATTATTTATTATTTTATTCACTTTTAACTTTTGACACTTTATATATATTATTTTATTTATTCACATGTAACCTTATGCCATGTGCCCAAATTTCCTTGGATGACATGGAAATCTGTTTAAGATTATGGAGGATTTCCACATGGCATACAATAAGAGTCTTACACGTGGAAATTAATTAATGGAGAGCACGAAATTAATCCAAGGGCCTAGTTTTGTCCATGAATTTTGATCGACAATGGTTGAGTGTTAATCTTCCGGAGGCCATAACTTGAGCTTTGTGTGTCGGAATCACGCAAAATTTATACCGTTGGAAAGGTGTTTTGATGTAGAAGATTATGGTACATGTTTCAAAGGTTGAAGGTTGCTACATTTTCCCAGAAATAAAAATATCAGTCAGCTTCATTTTTAATGGGTTTATGTGACAACTCAACTTCACAAGCTCATATCTTGAGATCCGGGCGACGGATTTGGGAAAATGTTATATAGTTGGAAATATAAGGTGATGAATATCGCATCAGAAGTGGCTTCAAGGGTTGAAAATATACACATACTTACCATAAAATTAAAACACAATCATCTCTTAAAGGAGTAAGAAAACAAAAAATTATTCAAAATAAACGTTTATTTAAAATAAAAATTATTTAAAGATTTTTGGGGCCCACTTTAAAGCACGGATATCAATTAATTCAAGTCTTTAATGAGATTCCAATGCTATGTTAATTAAAGTGATTTTCTAAAAAAGTAAAAGGAATTTAAAGAGAAAAAGGAAAAACCCTAACTACTTACGTACTTAGAAGAGCATTTTTTTAAAAAGGGAAAATAAAGACTTCATGAGTTCCAGAATTCATTGTTGAGAGGGAATTCAAAGGAGCAGGAGAGAGACATACCAGTCATCATTATGTAAACAATATTTTGATCAACAAACAAAGATTTTCATTATTCTCCATTCTTTTCTTCTTCTACATTATTTTCTCAAAGCTTTGTGTTTATATTCTTGAAACAATCATGGGGCTGAGTTCTCAAATGTTTTTATTGTAATCTTCCAAGACTTTTCATATATGATCATGGAGAATTTGTAGCCATATATGTGACTATCAAATGGATTTTGTATATTGTTAGATAGATTTTATGAGAAATACTCCACAAAGAATTACTTTCGAGGTTGATCTTGACTGTATCTTGTAACTTTGAGTTTTAATTATGAGATATTTGAGGTTGACCTATCAATTTACCTTTCATTGTAATTGCAATACCCTTTTAAAATTCTTTGATATGATCAGAAATATTCTCTCCTTTTCTTTTGTGAGGAGATATGAATGTATCTACAGAGGATTACATATGTGGTGTTGAGTATTTATATTTTATGATATTGAAGCTCCTCTTCAATCTTTTATTTGTAAAGAATTTATTGTTGCACATAAAGATCATACTAGGTTATTGAAGAACCATTTTCATTTAAATCTAAGCAATAAAGATTTGGGGTTAGTTGCCTAGCACTCTCCCTACTTCAATATATTCAAAGATATATATTTTAGCCAAAGAGGAGAACCACCTCTCTAAAAATGAAGGGGGACTAATGTCCTCATGAGGTTGTTGTTTCGGCCCTTGACAGATCTGAGCATCATTGGAGACCATACTGGGGAACGATTTGTTTTCAATAGGTATGATACCTTTTGGATCAGATACTATTGGAAGACTAGAAGCAGTTTGGTTGCAGTTTGAGAGAAAATTTAGAGATTGATTCAAGATGAACTAGGTTTTTAAGAACCTTGTTCAAAGATCATTGAATGGACTTGAAGGTTTATTGTTGAAATTTCAGTCACAAATTAGTTTTGACAACCTTTATGAAACCAGAAAACCACCGAAGATTTGGGAGGATGATATCCCTTGCAAATCCATCCTCAAAACTCAAGATCTTAAAGAAATATGCCCCGGTGACTTCACTGAAAATATCTCAAAATTTCAAGAAGATGTATATGAAGACTCCTCCAAGAAACTTTTCTCATGCTATCAAGAGATTTCACCTCCTCCATCAACATAAATTGTTCAAGGAACAATGAAAGGAGAAGGTAACCAAAGAAATAAAATTTTGCATGAAAACCCACTTAGTTTGCAAGGAGAAGTTCACCCCTTGCCAGATATTTCCATGGAAAAAATTCCAACATTCTGCGGGAATGCTTTAGAAGATGCAGAGAAACATTTGATTAAATTTGATATTGCTTGTGAAAATTTTAATGTGACTCAAAATGATGTCGCATGCCAATTATTTATCTTGACTTTAAAAGAAGATTCCAGTGAATGGTTTTCTTCATTGTTGCTCGAAACCATCAATAGTTGGGATGTACTAGAAAAATTGTTTGTCGAAAGATATTTCTCAAGAAAATATCCATATTCTCTTTTTATTGAAGTTGGTTGAAATCGGGATGAACAAAGAAGAAACAATTAAAGATTTCTCTTTTAGATTTATGAAAGTTCTTCATGAGATTCCTCAAGAAATGTTTCCAAACGATGTCATTATTTTTAGCTGTTACGAAAATGATTTTCCCACAAATTTGAGATTTCTATTGAGGAAAGAAGGAAAACGTAGTTGGAAATAATTAATACAGCATCTCAACTCATTGAAAGATACATTCTTGAAACTGGTGCCAACATATTAGACCCCCCAAAATTGATCCAAGGCAATGGAGGAATGAATCTAGAAATCAACTTTTAGGAAATAAATGAATTTCGTTTTTCAAATCCTGATCTTGAAACATAAAACAAAAAAACTAAATTTTCAATCCTAGAAGAACACCATCCTCCGTATGCTTCATGGGAGGTAAATATCAACCTATGATGTGCTTAATTTGAAAGTGATTTTTATAGTGAACTCAAGGATGAACATGAGGACTTAATTTAGTATGAAAAGATTGTAGTAGAGTTTCAAATAATACAACCAATGTATATCAAGCCACAAAAACAATGTTTACATTGGAGGGATATAAATCATCACTTTACTTCAGATTTTTATTATGTGGATTGTTTTCCTGAAGCAGAGTTTCATGAAGAAGGCATTTTCTAAGAACCAAAGGAAAGACATTTGCAGCAAGAGGAATCATGGATGGTACATTTTATTTCTGAAGATCATGAAGTTATTGATGAACAACAAAATATGGCCTTACAGTTCCCCACAAAATTTCACCAATAGTTCACCATTGCAACCTCACCACGTAGACATGATCATTGTACAAATGAAGAATTCCTTCAAGGAATTGATGTTGAATAAAAAATCTTAGTTGTGGTTGATGATAAGGAAAAAGATGAAATTATTCTCATATTGGAAACTCCTTATCCAATCAAAGAACACAACATTCTTGAAAAAATAAAAGTTGATTTAATTGAATCATGGTTCCAAAGCATTGTTTTCCAAGCAATACAATCATATTTCAAGCACATCTTGCTCAATCTCATCGTAGTATACTTTGGGCATGTTTTTGATCATTTGGTAGCGGCCTCAACATATTTGCCAATTCAGGAGCTCATTCTACAAGTCGAATGGATTATTGAATGGCTACATTGGAAATCTGCCTACACCTATGGTGGCCCTTTCTTTCAAGTAAGTAGGGGTAGGTAGATCATGTATGTACATATTTTTGTTCAATGTTGCAAAATAAGGAAATCAAACTTGAAGGTAAATCCATGAAATAAGAAGAATTACAAGAATTCATTTTGAAGATGATTCCATAGCCCAGTGGAGAAGGAAGTTGGTTTTGAGATTCCAGTGTTCTCAGCAACTTGCAAGGGGTCACTCTTCCACAGTTGGAGCCAGTTGTTGACCAAAATTTGGTCAACCATATTTTCATGTTCTCGGATTAATAAAAAAACAATGACATCAGAAGATGGAAATTTTTAAACTCTTATAATTCCATGATGTCTCCCTTAGCCTCAACTTTGTCACACATTTTATGGATCATAAATCCAAGTTCATATGTTCAAGATATCTAGGTTTAAAGTTTAAAGCGGAAAATGATGCCTCTTTCATGTGGAATAACGTTAATCTTTTGGAAGTGCATTTAAATTTTTTCGAGTTCAAGACCCTTGAAAATATTCTTGTATTGGGTTCAAAACCAATAAAAATCTATCACTCATGGGCATCCGCCATGCTCTTCGCCCATCATACTCTTTATCTCCACTTCCCTTTTCCCTCCTTTCTCCTTTCCCAAACTCAGAAAATTTTCTAAGTGTTACCCTCTCCTCTCTTCACCTCTCTTCCATATTACTCAACACTTAGCCTATTTTCAAAATACTCCTCTCTTATAACTCTACCATACTACGCCACACTTAGTTTCTCTTCTCCCCATTCCATTACCTATTACTTAGAAAGTTTCAAAGATTTGTCAGGTTCATGGATTCACTCACCTCCCTTCCCTCACCCCCACAAACTCTACTTTACCCCTCACTCCCTCACCCTTCGTCGCTCCCCACATCCCATACTTGAAATATTTTGAGTATGGCATTCGGTCGGACTCGCTATACTCCATTTCCCTTCCCCCTCACATTTCCTCATGTCCGCCCCCAACCTCTCACCTCACCCTATGTCACTGCCCCTCACTCTTCTCTCTACATTTCTCTCTCCCCTCTTCTTCCACCTACATTTTTAACCTCCCCCCTAAACTACCCTTTCCCCCTTTCCTACACTCCCATGCCTCATGTTAGTACTGAGAGTCACCCTCAGACTGCAAGAGGATAAGCCCAGTACCCATCAAAATGTTTGTGGAGGTAGGTTTATGAGTGGAGGTCAAATGGACAAAGCTCGGTACAAGAATGTTTTAACACAGAAACTGGACAAGCAATGCATAAGGAAATGAGGTCCTCATTAACTTCGGTCAGTGGTATAAGGATAAAGGTGAGAAAGAGGAAGACTTAGTGAGGAGAGTGGACAAGTCTGTCGTGAGCATCCTACCTTCAGGCAACTTGGTGAAGAAAAAGACAGGCACAAGAGCACTCTTGAACTTAAGTTTTAGACACTAAAATATATCACAGCAACATAATAATAAAACCTCCATTACCATGTGATTACAACAACTCGTTTGGATCATCCATGCATGACCATTTTAGCATAAGAGGAAACAAGACAATGAAGGAAAATACCAAAATAGGTCACAACAGTATTATAATCAAACCTCCATTACAATACCACTACAACAACTCATATGGATCATCCATGCACGAGTGTTTCAGCACAAGAGAAAACAAGATGATGAAAGAAGTTGACTTCTATTAATGAGAAAGTCTCAGGTTTCATACATAGCTAGAGAACAACTCTACTTTCAAACTATTACAAAATAGGGAGCTCTGCTCAACCACCGACTACAAAAAAATATTGAACTGAGCTATTTATACTTAGGTCAATGAACAACTGCTAGGAGAGTCATGTGGCCATCCCGTCCAAGGCTTTTCATCTGTGCATCCTTCTGTCAGAATGCACATGTTTCCTCCTATCAGACGCAATCTCAGATCAGTATGGGCCTGCAAGAAGAAACTGTCCATTGTGGTACCTCAGTCTGACAGTTCTATCTCCTCGGCCATAATTTCCATGCTTCCTATTTATGGAATGAGCTGAGGTTTTAGCTACCAGTCCTTGTTCATTAACTGAATCCTCCTTGGGATCAGAGTGCAGCTGGACAAATAGCAGGAAACGATGTGTTGTTTTTGGATACGCTATTATACATGCATGTGATTTCAAGGTCGTCAAAATCGGTTTGGATCCACACTACTTTCAGGCCTGAAATACACCATCTTCCACCACGTAGCCTCCCTGCAATACTGCAGTTTGGATTTTGGCCCGCCTTTGAATTTTAACACCTGTTCAACTTGTGGCATTGAAATGATTAGTGGTCATTGATCTGATCATGATCTGCGACCCCAACACGTCGACTATTTTAGTGCCCCCACCAAAGATTTACCCGCCTGCCAACTATGGGATCCTTCCAACCACGTTTAGAGGTGGCGCTAAACTGAATTGCATGGGGGGGGGG
>CBVK0101517762.1:0-15227 GCA_900067695.1 Picea abies
TTTATCATTTCTTGATTTTGACACTTCTCTTTATTATTTAAATAATCCACCTTGACTTTGTCACTTTACTTTATCATTTAAATAATGAT
Organism: Picea abies; assembly: GCA_900067695.1. Lineage (NCBI taxonomy): Eukaryota > Viridiplantae > Streptophyta > Pinopsida > Pinales > Pinaceae > Picea > Picea abies. Next base: position 90 of record CBVK0101517762.1, read on the forward strand.
TTCTACTTTTAGGTCACTTTGACTTCTTTGACCTTGGAGGCTTCAAGCCTTCATGTGGGGGTCCTTCATCTTCGTAAGGCCATAACTCTCAAACCATGAGGAGTTATGTGACATTCCACATACCGCCGGAAATGGCATGACAAACACTATCCATCTAGGATAGTTTCACCAACAATTTCCTTCATCTTCATCTCATTATTCCACATACAAGCATGGGTCCTCCAACCATTCTTCTAGTATAACTCAATCCGCAAAGCGTCTTCCCGTGTGGGCTTTCACCATAAGGGGACCACTTTGGAGTTCATCCATTTGTGCACCTTATCAATCATGATAAGAAAATAATGAGAGCATGGGTCCTCCAATCATTCTTCTAGGATAATTCAATCCACAAAGCGTCTTCCCATGAGGGTTTTCACCATAAGGGGACCACTTTGGAGTTCATCAATTTGTGCACCTTATCAATCATGATAAGAAAATAATGAGTCATCTATACATTTTTTCAACATTGCATCATATATCAATGAAACCACATCGATCCATATTCATCATGTATCAATGACAACTCATTGATCCATCTTCATCATATCAATGACAACTCATTGATCCATCTTCATCTATGCATTCTCATCAAGGACAATACATATTACATTACATCAATCATCAATCAATCAATCCTTTAGCATCAATCAATCACTTGACATCAATCAATTACATCAATCAATCAAACCATGGGCATCAATGACAACTCATTGATCCATCTTCATCATATCAATGACAACTCATTGATCCATCTTCATCTATGCAATCTCATCAAGGACAATACATATTACATTACATCAATCATCAATCAATTAATCCTTTGGCATCAATCAATCACTTGACATCAATTAATTACATCAATCAATCAAACCATGGGCATCAATGACAACATGATCCAACAAAAACCATCGATCAAAAACCATGTGCTAAAAAACCACCCATAAATGGACACAAAAATCGAGGACTGCCCAAAAATGGACACGAAAACCAAGGAATTTTTATTTTCAGAGACGTTTCCCCCAAACCCCCATGCAAGGGGGATCTGACCCCCTAAAACCCCCCTACATGCTTGATGCAATGTAGCCACTACTTCTAGTCGTGCAAAGAATATAACACATATCCAACATTCTCGCACATGTTTTTTTCTTTGCATACAAGGGGTTATAGGGTTACATAGTCAACAATCTAGGGCAACAATGCCCATAGATCCTCTACACCAAGAGAAATTCTCATTGCTCATAGATTTTGTTAATGAATCTGCAACATTCTTCAAAGTATCCACCTTCATAAGCAACACCTTCTTTTCTTCAACAATGTCTCTCACAAAGTGATATTGAACATCAATATGCTTTCTCTTTGAATGATAAGTTGGGTTCTTCACCAGAAAAATTAGACTTTGACTGACACACTCTATCCTTACATCTTGTTGTACAAACTCCTTCTTTCCCTTCACAGCAAATCCTTCCGGATGCTTCATGTAGATTTCTTCTTCCAGATCCCCATGTAGGAATGGTGTCTTCACATCCATATGTTCTACTTCAAAATCAAATGTAGCAACAACAGATAACATAAATCTAATAGAAGTTAACTTGGAAACAGGAGAAAAAATATCACCAAAATCAATTCCCTCAACCTAGGAATAACCCATTGCTACTAATCGAGCTTTGTATTTCAAGGCTGTCATTCCTTCAACCATAGCCTTTTTCCATAGTTTTCCATCCTCTAAATCCACTACCTCCCTAACAGTTCTAGGATCATCATCAGTAATAGACAAAGAAAAATTTGAATGAAAATTAGGTGGAGTATACCTTTCCGATAGCCTTTTTTCCCACACCGATCTCCTCAATACTAGAGTATGAGGATCTTCTTCTTCTGATTCATGTTCTTCCATAGTGTCTGATTCAGGGATGATTTTGAGGATGAAAATTTATTTTAAAATGTAGAAACCTTAGTGAATCTTACTAATCCTTCATATGCCAACTATAAAATGTTTGACAATATTTTTATAAAAATATTCAAATTTCTAAGGATTTTATATAGTTTATATAAAATTTTGGCAATTTTTAAGGTAAAACAATTTTATCCTATAGAATTTGGGCAAATCATTTTTAGAATAGCGAATCTTTTTTGGGAAAAACCATGGAAAATTAGCCCATGAGTGAAATTTAGCCCCTAAAATCATCCCTGGTCTGATTCATCATCCTTTGAATCAAACTCTATTTTCTCTGGTTCTTCCTTACTTAGTAGGACTTCCTTTTTGACAACATCCTTCATTTTTGTAAATACCACATCTCGGATATACACAACCGTCTTAGTTTTTGGGTTCCAAAGCTTATAACCTTTGAGACCATCTTTATACCCAACAAATATACACTTTTCAACCTTCTTATCTAGCTTACTCCTATTTTCCTTTGGAACATGAACATAGGCCTCACAGCCAAATACCTTGAGATGTGTGAGAGAGGGTTTCTTACCAGTTCGTACCTCATGTGGAGTCTTGTCATCCAATGTTGATGAGGGTGATCGATTGACTAGGTAACATGCAGTACCCACTGCCTCTGCCGAGAATTCTTTCCCTAACCTGATGATAGGGATTTTATGAGAAGAATGAAATGAATACAGATTAATATTATTCTTACCACATAAACACAAGGAACAATAACAAAGATACAGTAAAATTGGCTTCTATTCAATAAGGAAATATGTTGAAACTGTAAAATGCAGATTGAAAATAAGCTTGCTAGAATGGTGGCATCTTATCTCTGAGAAGAGATGTGATGGCTTTGCTCATTCGCAAGAAGATGGTTACAATGAGGCTCTCCAAGCCTTTTTACAATAAAACGTAATGAAAAAACCCTAGACATCCAAAAACCTAACCCTAGGAGATGAAGCGCCAAAATTCATGTGGGCCTCGTTGGGGTAAGTTAGTACATCAACTTCCCTGGGTCATAAATTTTGCATACGATCTTTGTTTTAGGCGCACGATAGCCTGTTGGAAAGGTCTATCCAAGGAATACACATGTTGTCATCACACTCTAGATAAATCCTATAGTGTGACTATGGTGATCCCTAAAAATGTTGTTTAGGGCCTTAAAACAGCCTTGAAATTTTGGGACCCGAAAACTAGAAAAAAAAATGCCAAATTGAAAAACTACCAAAATGAGCCAGTTGGAATAGGTGGGAGGCAACCGACATCCATTTGGATCAATCCTCCCCCCTTAGGAAGCAATGGTATCCATTTTTTTTATTTCCCCCATCGGATGAGGAAATTTCTGTTGAATTTGGCCCCAGGTGATCCACTTTCCTTGGTGCAAGAGTTGCCCTACTTTGACAACTCGATAAAGATGGATCCTATATTGGCGAGTTCCCTTGACCCGTGTTTCCACAATATAATCATTGGATGCATGTTGCATGTAGTCAGGGTTGAGTTCTATTGGTGTCAATTGTTCTTCTATCTTTGAGGAGTCCAATAATGGTGGGAAATATGGTTGAAAGATATCCACGTTGAACAGTGGGTGTAGGCCAAGGAAAGGGGGAATGTTGAGTTCAAAAGCATTGTCTCCCATAACCTTGGTGAGGGTGTAAGGTCCATAACGGAGTGGGAAAAGCTTTCGATGGGGCCTCGTAAGTCGTTCTTTCTGCAAGTGCAACCAAACATTGTCTCCCACCTAAAAATTATGTGGCACCTGATGTCGATCATGGCGCTGCTTGTACTTGGCATTGGAATTATGTAAAATATCCTGAACCTGTTGGAGGATGTGTTGGATCTGCTCAATGAACTGGGTGGCTTTTTCAGCTTCAGTTGGATTAGGTGACGAGTCGGTCGAGCTGGCCGAAAGGGGTAGTGCGACATCCATGGGACCCAATGGTTGGAATCCCAATCCAACCTAAAAGGGGTTGTGGTTGGTTGAGCTATGTAGGACTTGGTTGTAGCTATGTTGAACATAGGTAAGAATCCCATCCCATGTGCGGGGGTGCTTGGAATTTTACATGTGCGTTATATGCACGATCATCTGATTGACGACCTTAGTTTGGCCATCTGTCTGGGGGTGGAAGGCAGTGGATTTGGTGAGCTTGGTGTCCAACAGTAACTAGAGGCTCGACCAGAATGTGCTGAGGAATCAACTGTCTCGATCTGAGACAATGGTTTATGGGATTCCAAAATATACCCATACTCATTCAAATAATATCTTGGAAGTGGCCTCTGATGTGATGTTCTTCTTGCATGTAGGCAGAATCTCCATCTTGGAAAAGCGATCGACAACCACAAAAACACAGTGATTTCCCCTCTTGGTTGATGGAAGGCCCGACATGTAGCCCATTGAGATGGATTCCCATGGCCTTTCAGGAGTAGGTAGAGGGGTGTATATGCCTTGTTTCTCAGTCGTCGGTTTGGCAATAGCACAGGCAGTGCAAAACCTGATATACTTTCTGACATCCTATCGAATTTTCAGCCAGTAGAAATGTTGTTGCAGCACTGCCACTGTCTTTTCGATGTTGAAGTGTCCTGCCACCCAACTGTAATGGGATTCCCAAATCAGATTCGATCTCTCGCTTGATGGAATGCAGAGATGGACTAGATGGCACAGCAACCCATCCTGAAGATGGAAATTAGTGACAATTGATTTTTCACCAAACATTTGGTAGGTGGTGGAAAAATCAGGGTCTGTCTCATAGAGGTGGGGCGATCTGGAGGTCTTGTGGCCGTAAGAGTATAGCACCATGATGATTGTCACGACTGGAGGTCGGTTGGTACTTCATGTTTTATACTTGATGTTGAGAGGGAACTGCTGCAAGTATGTGGACCACTTTTGATGGCAGTCATTCTGCAGTTTTCCTTGTGTTGGCATGAACTGCAACGGCTTATGATCAATGTGGATGATTGTCTCATTCCAAAGAATGTAATGCCTCCACTGGCAGCATGCTTGTACAATGGAGTGCATTTCTTTTTCATAAGTAGGGTACTTACAGACGACATATGATGGTGTCTCACTATGATAGGCCATGACGTGGCCATGCTGAGTGAGGAATGCGCCATGCTTGTACAATGGAGTATAGCACCATGATGAGTGTTGCGACTGGAGGTCGGTTGGTACTTCATGTTTTATACTTGATGTTGAGGGGGAACTGTTGCAAGTATGTGGACCACTTTTGATGGCAGTCATTCTGCAGTTTTCCTTGTGTTGGCATGAACTGCAGTGGCTTATGATCAGTGTGGATGATTGTCTCATTCCCAAGAATGTAATTCCTCCACTGGCAGCATGCTTGTACAATGGAGTACATTTATTTTTCATAAGTAGGGTACTTACAGATGACATATGATGGTGTCTCACTATGATAGGCCACGGCGTGGCCATGCTGAGTGAGGACTACGCCCACAACATAGTCTGAAGCATCTGTCTCGATCTCAAAGGGTTGTTGTAGGTCCGGTAATGAAAGTAATAGGGTTGAGGACAAGCGTTGCTTCAAATCATTGAACACTTTCTATTGGGATGGGCCCCACACAATGTTTTCCTTACCACCACCCCTGGTTACTTGGCTGAGGACCCATGCAATATGGGAGAATCCCAACACGAACCTGCAATAGAAATTGGCAATGCCTAAGAAGTTCTGAAGCTTAGTGTGTGTGGTTGGGGCTGGCCAGTCACAGATGACCTAGATCTTAGTTGGATCCACATGCACACCATGTTGATCAACGATGTAGCCTAGGTACTGGACCCTGTCCATGCCAAAGGAGAATTTTTCCAAGTTGGCATACAGCTTGTGCTACCACAGGGTGTGCAGAACCTGTTGAATATGGTGCATGTGTTCCACCCAAGTCTTGTTGTAGATGAGGATTTCATCCAGACACACCACTACAAAAGCATTGGTGAAAGGTCACAGGATATCACCCATCATCCTCATGAAAGTTGTTGGAGCATTTTTCAAACCAAAGGGCATGACCAGCCATTCAAAAAGACCTTCTTTTGACTAGAAGGTGGTCTTCCATAAATCTGTCTGTTCTATTGGGACTTGGTGGTATCTAGACTCTAGATCAATCTTACTAAAGTATTTGACCCCCTTGAGTTGATCAAGGAGATCGTCGATTCAAGGAATCGGGTATCGGTTCCTGACTGTGATTTTATTTAGGGCCTGATAATCAATGCAGAGTCGCCAGGTCCCATCTTTCTTCTGCACCAGCACAATTGGGCTCCCAAAAGGCGATGAGACGGGATGGATGTGCCCCTTGTGGAGCATTTCTTGGAAATTTATATCTACCCTTAGACTTAGATCTCCCACTTGAGGACTTAGATCTATTTCTTTCCTAGGAGCGTCCTCTTGAAAATAATGCATCTGTGCTCTATCCATCCATGTTCTTCTGTCTCATCTCCTCTGACAACAAGGATGAGACCACATCATCGAAACTCAAGTTAGTTGTATTACTACCTATGGCCACAACCAGACTATCCCATGAGTCTGGTAAAGAGCACAGTAAAATGATACACTTATCTTCATATGAAATTTTAATATCAACAGATAACAACTGACTTACCATAGTATTGAAGGTGTTCAGATGCTCTGTCACCCAATCTCCATCTATCATCCTCAGTTTATACAACTTTTTCCGCAAGAATAGTTTATCTACCAGGGACTTAGATTGATACAAATTCCCCAACTTATCCCATAACTCTTTAGTCATAGATTCCCCTGATACATTCAATAATACTGAATCTGAGAGACACAATCAGATTTTTCTCTTTTCCTTCTGATCCAACTTTTTCCAGTCATCTACTAACATTCCTGTAGGTGCAGTACCTAGATCCATCCCGACTCACTGATCTTTGTCTACCAACAAATCTTCCATCTTGATCTTCCACAGCTCAAAACTTTTCCCGTCAAATTTCTCGATCTCTATTTTCGAACTGCTCGCCATTTCTCTTCACTTGAAGAATCAATACCATAGATCTCCCAATGTAACAAGTCTTATCATAGTCCCGAGCCAAACCCCTGACTACAAAGGCATCCCCCTGAACCCAATAATTGCTCTAATACCAAATGTAGACTTTAACCTTGTACAATATTTTACTGCAAACAATTTTTCAATAAAAGAACAGAAAAGATAAAAGGGCAAATACACACATTAAGCAAATATTTTTCCCCCGGAAACCCAAACTGAGAAAACCAACATATTCTATATTAATTCATATCATACATTGTTTACAATACAATATACATATAGGAGCCATCGACATCCAAAAACCTAATCCAATGACATGGATTAGTCAACAACCCTAATTCCTTAATCGGAAATAGAAAACCATCGGTGAAAAACCATGTACCAAAAAACTACTTATAAATGGACACAAAAACCGAGGACCACCCAAAAATGGACACGAAAACAGAGGAATTTTTTTTTCCAAGGAAGTGCCCCTGAACCCCCTCGCAGGGGGGCGGAGCCCCCCTCTTACCCCCATGCACGATCAATGCAACATAGCCACTACTTCTAGTCATGCAAATAATATAACACATATCCAACATACAATGGCCCTATGAATATTAATCATGGAGGGATGAAGAAATATATAAAAGGGGCAATAATTATGATGAAGTAATTTATAGGATGTGAGGCAACTGAAGTCCAAAGAAAAACACAACTGAAAAAGAGAAATATGAGAAAGAAAAGGCAACAAAATAAGCAACATTCAAAGTAAAAGATGAAGAAGAAGTTGCAGCTAAAGAAGCAATGGAGAAAGAAAGGCTAGAAAAGGAAGTTGAAGCACTAAGGCTTCAATAGGCAACAAAGGCATAGAGGAAAAGAAAATAACAACATGAATACGAGCAATGTGACTCTTGAGAGAACATGAAGATAATTTAAAACGTGAAGAGGAAGAAAAGAGAAAGAAGGAAGAAGAAGAAAAGAAAGCCTAGGAAGAGGCTCAAAATACTGATCCTATGGGCACTGGGCCATATGAATCCACTATTGGTCCTACACTGACTGGAGGACAATTTTCTCTTGGATAGATGGGATTAGGATAATTCACTCCTTCTAAGGTTGACATAGTATCCAACCTTAGTTCATTTATCTTCAATAAGGATACAAATGAAAATGTCAAAAAATCTCTTAATAAACTTCCCATCCCAAGTATCCCAATGCTTGAAGTGACTAGATAGATACTTATAGTTGAAAACATAAGGGACAATCCAATAGCTCTAGCCTCAGAGGGAGTGGCAGTGACTCAAGCCTATTAGAATAATATCAAAGATATGGTCAGAGAGATTGAAGAATACAAAGCCAAGGTAGAATCCCTTGAAGAAGAGGTGAGGTACTATAAAGAAGATAGGGCTGGTATCTTTGAATTCAGAGCAGTAGACACTAAAGTGAAAGAATAAATGAGGGCCAATGTAGAACAACTATACACCAACCTCAAGGACTTCTAGGATTTTCCTACACAACCATTAGCAACGGCAGACAAAGTCAAGAACAAAAATGAACATTTGGAGGGAGTTTGCATAAGTATAGACAATTTGAAAAACGACCAGAAGAAAATCCAGATGCACCACAAGAGCTTCCCAAAATAACCAAAAAGGAAAACAAGTTGAATTATACAGCCCTTGAAAATTTCCAGAAAAGATTGATGGAGCTTGGGAAGGATATATCAAATTCAGTGGGTCTCTACAAACACATTCACACAGTAGTAGAAAGACTAACTGAAAAATGCAAGTTACCCAAGATTGGAGATTTGGGCCAGACAAGGCCAATGGAAGAAATCATTGCAAAATTGGAAGCCAACTTGGATTCAAGAATAATTTGTATTGGGATGGCTTAGTGAGTTACCCAAGTTGTGCTAAAGGAACACATTGCCATACCCTTTAAGGACAATAATTTTCTCAACTCCTTTTAGCTTACATTAAATAATGACATTAACACTCTATCTCAGGATGCAACCACATATGAAATTACATTAGAATACCTACTCTTCAGAAGAGTAATTATAATTGTTACCTATCGTGATGTGATGTATGGAATGCATATTTGAAAGACAAATATAAGGGATATGTGTAATAATTTTTTAAAGTTGTAATATATAATGTACAAAGTAAGAAAATACAAATTAGGCAAGTCTAAAAGTTGTAACTACCAATAAGAAGTCAATAAAACACAAGAAGTAGTTACAATTCATTGGGTATATGCTCACAAGAGCACCACTTTGAAAGGACTCTTAATTTTTAAAACTTTTAGAACTACTTCTGAAATTTTAATGAGAAGAAGCTCTTAGGGCCGTTTTGGAGGAGAATTGATTCAGTGTTATGTGATGCCATTGCTATGAAATACTTCCATCTTTTGGAAATGTCATCTTCATTATTGTAAGGTTGTGTTATTCATTGGATAGACTATTCTTTCGTGATTGTTGTAGTTTTGCATTTGATCACTTTTATGATACTATTGCTTTAAGATGATAGAATAGATGTTTAATGAACTCCTCGTTGATTTAGACTTTTATGTTCATCCGTGTTATTCATTATTTATAGCTTTTCTACTTTTCTTTAATAGCTAACTGTTGTGGATGTGCAAGCATAATTTTTGTAATTTATCTTCTATTTATTATTTTAGTTTTATCTTATCTAGTATATATTAGATTAGTGTTGATTTTTAATATTAGATTAATTCACATTGCACATTGCATTCTACATCTCAATCACTCAATATTAACCCATTTCGCATAATGGTAGCCATGAATCTGGATGGGTCTTCCATAATATTGTCAATGATTATCGATGTGATATTATTTGATTATCCGAAATGTTAAAAAGGTGGGTTTTCATAACTATGTTATTTGGTGAAATTATTAGATTATACGAAATGTTAAAAAGGAGGTGGGTTTTCATAATTATGTTATTTTATTTTAAAGTTAATTTTAATGAGTGATTAAATTTTATTAATAAGATGAGTAAAAGGAAAAAAAAATGGTTAAAGCAACTTTAAAAAAAGTATTAAGGTTCGATTTAAAAAGACCTAGATAAAGATGAAGAGAGAATAAACATCAAAATATATGATTGGAGTTGGCAAAAAAAATTTACGAGAAAAGATGAGAAGAATACTTTATTTTAATAATAATATTTTTTTTTGGTCAATAATCTCGAGTCTTTATATTACTAATGAGAAGATAATATACAATTTTTTTATTGTTGGTCTGTCTGCAGGGAAACCAGACCAACAACAAAACATAACACTATCATTATGAGTTTGCTTGATATATCTAATGCCTGTAACTGATAAAATGAAACAAAGATGACTTCTAGTTCCATTGTATGTCCTATTCTTCTTATTTAATCTACTATAAGGAGGTGGTAAACCTAGACCTCTCATGTAATTCAACCAAAAACACAGATTGAACATCATAAAAGACTTAGCTAATGGTTCTTCCTTCTGTTGTTGGAACTTGGGGCTAGGCATAGTCCAGATTGGACAAGTCCATAACAACCAACTTGTCTGCAATCAAGTTCAACTTGTGGTCGACTGGCTTAACCTAGAGCTGCACATCGTCAAGTTGCATGAGGATTTCTTGACGAGCTTCATGATGGTCCAACAAAGGCCGACCCATCAGAGTCTTCAGATGCCAGTAAATATCCATTATTTTCAAATACTGCTAGGTTTGGATGATGTCAGTGTCAGGAACCCACGAGCTGGTAGCCTCCCTAACCTCTTCATCAGGGATGAATCTCCTCAGGACACGAACATATGCCTCGTCTAGGTCCATCTTTGTCTAAATTTCCATAGGGTTGACGAAGTGGTAGGAGTCAGCCGAGCTTTCGGCCACGTCCACTAGGCGGAAGCCCGACTGAGTTATGGGTCTGCACAAGGCGCCACCATGGGCTCGGTGGGAGGAGCTTCCTCTTTCCATATCAAAGGAACAAGGAAAGTATAGCACAATATGCAGGAGCAGGGAGGTGCATGAAATGTCCACCGCAGGGTGGAGCAGAGAATACATGGAGGGAGGAGGGGGATGACGGAGGTTAACAATGAAAGAGAAGCAGAAAGAAAGTCAGAGAGGGATGCATAGAACAAAGCCGTCGAAAGCCAAGAGCCATAAGTAGAGGTTGCGCCCATAATTGACAAGGATATGGGTCGTATCCATCATTAAGCAGAGTCGCTCCACCACCTTCCCCGACCACATGAGAAGGACAGGAGGATTGCACAGGTGAGGTGAGTGTAGGATCATGAGTCGAATGCCAAGACGAAACAAATCAAGTGTCGGGATAAGACAGGGGTGAGAGAGCTTAACTCGCATGGGGAGGTGATATGGGTGACAGAGGGGGACAAGTGGAGGGGGAGTTAGGGGCCCACCTACACCTTGAATGCATCCCTAACACCCCATATAGGGTATTTTAATAATAATAATAATAAATGTATTAAAGTTCCATTTAAAAAAACTTAGATAAAAATGAAGAGAGAATAAACACTAAAATACAAAGAAAGATGAAAATAATACTTCATTTTAATAATATTTAATATTGAAAAAACAAATAATACATCATAGTAAATCTGTATTCTAAATAAACTTTGAACTTTACATTGTCTAAGATCTACACTAAGTGTTATTTTGAATCATGTATTTCTTTCTATTTATTTGAATAATGAAATAATAAAACTAAAGGTCACAAAACAAGTTGCATCTAAAAGTATATAATAAATTTATGTATAACTAAATAAATTTATTAATTAAAAAAAGCTCACAACTATAATCTTTGTAACGTATCAAAAATCTGAAAATGTAAGAATTTCTAAATAAACTATAAATATAAAAAGAAAAAAAAAATATTATGTTTCAACTTTTATATTTGTATATTAATTATCATGTATATTTAAAAAAACTGATAAAAACTCAGATAAAGATAAAGAAAGAATAAACACCAAAATACAAAGAAAGATGAAAATAATACTTTATTTAATAATATTTAATATTGAAAAATCAAATAATATATCATAGTAAATTACTAAAGGTCACAAAAACAAGTTGCATCTAAAAATATATAATAAATTTATGTATAATTAAATAAATTTATTAATTAAAAGAAGCCCACAGATATAATCTTTGTAACGGATCAATTACCATGTATATAATAATTAATGCCCATCCTCAACGCGTGATAAAAAATCCTAAAGATTAAAGTAAAGAAAATGGGATACTTGATCTTAAGTTTAGTTTTTAGTCTTTGTTACATACAGGTTGTACTTTTACTTTTTGGTAAAGTAGTATTAGTTTGTATAAAAATATGTCACTAGATCAGTATTTTGTTTTAAAATATTATTAATTTTTTTTATTATAATAAAAAAAATTTATAGTTTAATTTTTTTAATTAATTTAAATTTAGTGATTTGATTAAAAAGATCGATTTTATTTGTTAGACAAAAAAAAATTGATATAAAAATAAAACGATTTAGAATAAATATTAATCATTCACGTGCTTTGTAGTGTTTTTAGTTTTACATTTATTTCCCTTGGACATGTAAGCTTCCAATACAAAAAGCAAAAAAAATCATATTAATGTTTATCATTAAGAAGTAATATCTCTTAGTGTAGATCTTCCACACCTAACTTAATTATCCAAATTAAAGACGGTTGCATCGTCCTTGTTCCTTCAATGGTTGAACTATCTACTTTAGAATGCCCCTAGAGTTCCTCAACTCCTAAGGTATCCTTCTCCTTCAAGGATGCCCCTAGAGTTCCTCAACTCCTAAGGTATCCTTCTCCTTAAAGGATGCCCCTAATGTTCCTCATTTCCTTAGCTATCATCCTGCTTCACGAGAAGCTCATCCTCAGAACTCAAACAATGAGGTAAGTGCCCCTAGTCCTTCCTGAAATATATGAACAATCATTTGCTATAGATTTCAAGTATGAGCTCAATTACTAGAAGTGGGAGGAGATGTGAAAAGTAATTCAAAGTAATCAAAATTTATAAATGATAGCCTATTATTATTCAAGTTGGTACATATTGATAGTCTATTTTCTATATGAAAAAAGTTTTAGTGAAAAAACAATATGGATGCTAAACTAAATCGCGCTAAATTTGTTCCATAACCACATTATTTTTCATTTCAACTAGTCTTCGCTCTCTTGGTATACTTCAAGCAATGAAACATACCCATAGTGATTTAGTGATTTGATGACATAACTAGTTCTAAACACTTTGTGTACCAACTAAACTAAAACTTCTTGAGATCATCCACTGTAATTTCTTTAAACATTTCTTTTTGTTGATCTTGTAAGCACTGCATGGAAATGTGGATGTCATCTCTAGCTTCCCAACAATGCTTCATCTACAAAACAATTCCAAGAAATATGTTATGTTTGTAGTGGGTTTCTTAGTCATGTTTTCCCTTAGAATTCATTATGTTACCAATTTCTTACCTTTTCATTGCTATGTACAACCAAAGTTTGGGTCTTAGTGAAGAGGATAAGAAGGAACTTAGTCCCATTATCGTGTGACCCTTAATTACAGCAAAGGCAAAGTAAGCTTCTTCTCTTGAACAATATTAGAGAAATTTTGAGGTCTAAAATGGGCCTCCTAAGGAAAATAATAAAATAATAGTTAATATAATAAAATAAAAGTTATGAATTTTGAAAGGGAAAGAAATTAATCTACTTTTTTATTGTATTTTCTACTTATCGTCTTATAGGTTTACTCAAATTTCAAGTTTAGGCACTAGTTGGATGCATAGTTACAAATCAAGTGAGGGTACCAATGTGGGATGCCTAATGTCTAACTGTAACATCTTTTGTTCGACACGGTCACATCTCTTCTGCTTTGGCAAACCTTGCCTCAATTGTCTTAGAAATTTACAATAATCACAAATGCTAGCACACAATGATGTACATACAAATTCTCGCAATATTATCTTGGCTCTATTACCAATTATTCCAAGGATCTTAATGCAAATAGAAATATTTATTTGTCTTAGAAAAAGGATTACAATATGTATACACACACTTAGAGTTGTCACTCCCAACAAGTGCTAAACTAGGTACTAGACTACTTCAGTCACTCAGTCTCAAAGAGTCGGAACAATCACAATGTTTTATGCTCAGTCTATAAGACAAACTTAAAGACAATACCTTAGGTTAGGTTTTAGAGACACATAATTCATAAGTCCAAGCAACCTTTGTGCGTATTGAACTAGAGATGACTCTACTAGACTCTTCCTCTCAACTTCTCTTTTTTGGGGGATTTTCCCAGTGAAGAAGTGATCTCCCTTTATAGTATTTACAATAGGTTATCTGTTATAGTTTTACAATAGGTTATCTCATCCCTTAAAGGCTAAGACATATGGGGACCACTTCTTTGACTTACTATGACACCACTACAATACTCCAAATCCATGCAAGGTAAAAAATATCATAACTATATATTTCATCTTTTAGAAATATGCTCCTCTCAAATATGCATAGTGGAGATCATTTATTTTGAGATAATCTTGTTGGATTACTGAGAGGGGGGATGAATCAGTAATAGATCAATTTAATCATTTTTAACCATATAATCTAAGTGTTATATCAATGAAGCATTATCATCCAATAACTGCAGAGTAAATAAACAATGAACAAATGAACAATCATACACAGTACACCAGTGTTTTACGTGGAAAGCCAAATCGGGAAAAAACCACAGAATGCTTTTTCTTGTATGTCTTGAAGAATTACATTCATTGGAAGCACCAACTTCCTTTGTTTTCTTGTTTTCCAGCTGCAACTGGAAGGAGGCTCCAACCCCCTAGTTTCTTAGGCTACAACCTGAAGGAAGCTCCAACTCCCCGATTCTCTGGCTACAACCAGAAGGAGGATACAACCCCCTATGTTCTCCAGCTACAACTGGAAGGTGGCTACAACCACCTATCCTTGCCCCGTCCAACCGCCCTGAAGTAGAAGTAGAATGATGGAACCACTATCACACTATCACTGTGAGATATACTGTTGTAAACCTGTACCAATAAATATGAACCATGCATCAACCTGTACCTCAACCTGTAATCAACCTGTACCATAAACAAGTGCACCAACCTGTACCAAACAACCTCTAATCAACTTGTACCATAAACAATTGCATCCAACCATGTACCAA
>CBVK0101517765.1:273-12319 GCA_900067695.1 Picea abies
TTTTAAATAGAAAAACAACTTTAACGAGATAACAAGATCATGGCACAAGGAATTAGTTCTTCCATACATCTATTTCCAATATAAAATAATGGCATACAAAGAGTGGTGACATCAAATTAATGTCATCTATCCTTTTGAATCAAGTTATGATTCAAATCAAATATGATATTAGTGACTTTAGGTGCACACTCCCTTCACACTAAAGATAGTTGATAAAAGTTTGACTTATGTCGTATTGCACACAACTACCAAGCAACCAATGATGCCCAATGGGGTCGTCTGCCTCACCACTGGTGGAGCCACCTACTCCTTCTCATAACTATGATTCTATGAGAATATTTGAGTTTGGTTTTCTCTCCTTGAAAGTATCATGGGGAGTTGAATGTATTACTACATCTTGAAAAGTATCATGAAACCATGTTGGCCCCTAGCTGGTTACTACAACGTCTCTAGTTAAATCCACTAACCCTTCTATCTCTACCGACTCTCCCTGATGATCTGAAGAGTGAACAACTGAACTAGAGGGATATTCAAGATCATTCTTTGGAGCCTTCTACTCCTCACAATCGATATCCATGTGGAACATTTTGTATCCCCCAAAAGTATCCTTTCTATAAGGTTCTAACTTCATCCTCTTCGCCTTCAGTACATGGGTGTATACTATCATGTACACAACGTGATGTCTAGATAGTTTGCTACATGTATTCAAACTAGAAACCATCTAATATGTTTCCTCCTGCAATCTTCACTATAAATCCCTCTCAATTCTATCATTTGTGACCTTCCTAGAACAGAAACAAGGATAAGAAACAAGAACAACACTTTTATAGTGTTGTGACCAATTATTCCTCCATGGTAACCTACCCAAAACAGGAACAAGAACAATACTTTTCCATTGTTGTTACCAATCATTCCTACATGGTGACATGCATGGAACAAAACAAGAACATCTCCTAGAAGAGATCAATTTCATCTTTGTAAAATAAGTGCATCATTAGTACTTGAACATTGAGCATTTACATAATGACCATTGGATTGACAATCTTCAAGTGTTACTAAGCATTTGATAGAAAAATTACTCAGCAGTAATAGAACTCTAAAAATTGTTTTCATGGTTACAACATTTACTTAAGGTGAAAAAATATGAAATATCAAACCTGGATTTTGAATTCTTAAGGAGGGTCTGTTGTTCCTCTGAATGCACTATATTCAAGATCCCTTTGGATATACTGCGACATCTTGGAGAAAGGTCATTTTTCCAAGTGTGCATCTCCTGCAAACACCCTCATGATATAACTTATGTACAATTACATACCTCTAAAGTTTGTAGCACCATCCAGCTTGTCTTCTAATTTGAGATAGAAGACAATCAACACATGAATATATCACAAAATTTGAAATAGAATGGTTCAATGTCCAGGAAGATGTCAACAAGCCCGAAACCCTAAAATTTCAACTTTGATAAATTGTCAATATGAGAGAACTATTGAGAGAACTAGGGTAAGGTTTGTTTCTCTATACAAAAATATTTCCTCAACTCGACCCAATAAATCCTCAGTGAGCTTCAAAAAATGTTACTACAAATGCTTTAGTAAGTTTTAGGTGAAATTTCAACTTTCACCAAGTTGCAATCTGGGACCAGTAGGAAGTGTGCTACGCTAGGGAAAGATGATCTATGAAAAAATTAATCTCAGAGTCCTCCAATAAGTTTCTCAACGATCTTGACAAGTTCAGGTCTGTGCAACGAAAAAAGTTAATGTACAACGGAAAATAGAAATTGTGAAGTGGCAATATTTCAACTAGCTTTGATTCCATGTTGATTTTTATGATTCCCATCTCTTGATATTTATTTCCTTATTATTTCATAACAAGATTAAATTTAATACAACATTTATCATAGAAGAATTATACAGTGAAAATATCAACTATAATACTGTAGTGGAAATAAAAAGATCTAAAAATATTAACCGAGCACAATAGACACAAGAACACAACACTAGAGCACAAGACTTTATTCTAGGAAACCCAAGCTTGGGAGAAAACCCAACAACCTTTCTTATAGAATAATTTGGTCCAAGATATTACATTTAAATCACCATCAATAGCCAAAATACCATACATAGAAGATCCTCCCCAAGGCTAGCATATCCAAGACCTATCACCTCAATAATATGACCAAGAGAAACCAAGAATATCCTTCCCAAGTGTGGCACACTGACCAAGATACCAGAAACCTAGAAACAATGAAAATCCCACAACTGCAGTTGCTAGTTGTCTAGTGCGCACTATAGAAGGAGTTGTGTGACTGTCCATATGAAATGACCCAATCATGTATTTATACTAATCTGGGTGCATGTCCAGGACCAAATTCTTATTTAGTGTCTTCAAATTTACTTTACTATTTCTATCTATTACTCATGGGGACAACTTCTATTCATGTGTCTTCAACTTCTTCCAGGGGATTCTATAATGGTGTAGATGGGTCTTCTTGTACTTTATTGTGCAGAATGACTGCCCAAAGTTGCAAATATTCAATAACTATCAACAACAATATTGTACTATGCACCATCGAAGAACCTATATTTCATGATCTACTTCTTGGCCTAACAAAAATGTTATATTAATTATATCTACAACAAATCCAGGAACTATCTATATGCTTCATGAGATTCAAGTGTATAACACATTTACGCTAATTGAAGATAACATAGTTCTACTTGTTGTTGAAAAAAATAAAGTATAACAAAAAAATTCACTTATGCTCATTAAAAATGGTGTAACGTATCTTTCACTTTACACGTTCTCTTATTTTTCACTGAACAAAAGTGGAGAAGGTTTGATTTGGCTAGGAATTTTCTGTAAAGGGTTTAGACCCTAATATATATTTCTACCAAAAGCATCTAATCTATCTTGTTTATCTTGGGAGGGGTAACTAGTTTTGTATGTATATGTAAACTAGAAAGTGTGCATTGTATACTAATTCCATCGAATAATTTAATCATGTAGCAAACAATTTTCTTTGTAAAGTAATTTGTTCAAATTTGATGATTAAAAGAATATTTTGATCAAACAAATTTACACGTCGAATTTTTTTTTAGACAAATTAGATTTTAGATGTCTATTTTTCATGACCTTTATAACAATTCCAACTTAATGCTTTAGTTATCAATATAGATCTTACAAATTATTTTAAAAAATACACCAAAAACAAAATTTTGTATTCATAAAAAAAAGGTGTTTAGTCATGTACATAGAAGGCTTGTGTGTTGTAAAAAAATAAACCAAATTTCATGTTGCAATCAGTACTTTAAAAGAACCAAAGGGACATCCAAATTTATTCTTCACATTTAATATCTTTGAAACTTAAAAGATGGATCTATATTATGGACAAATTTTGAAGTAGCAACGATGAGCAATCTATTGAAAATATGTGCACCAAGTTCAATTAACCTCTAACCCCAACTTCAATTTTGATTCCACATGGCAATTTAGATTTGAATATCATTTGTAAGAGGTTTACTTAAATACAATTCATAAATTGAGTTTTTTACTTTTGAATTTTTTTTTGGCCTAGCGTAACTTAAATTTTGATTACATTGCAATATATATTTTACTTTTGAGGTTTTGAGGTTTTTTTTGCTTGGCCTAACTTTTAAGAGTCCAACATATTCTAATGAAATTGATTTTGATATAACACATTTGATATTCATTGTAAACACTTCTTCTCATTTTGATTTACTTTGCACACACACATAACAATTTTGATATAACACCTTTGATATTCATTGTAATCACTTCTTCTCACTTTGATTTATTTTGGGCCAACACATAACACCCCACACATTAAATTCTTTGTGATGAATTCCATAAAGGAGAAGTGGCTCTCCAATATATATCTTCATAGATGAGCAGATAAACAGACATTTTGGTAAAGCCTTTGTTCAAGATGAAAGAGTTTGTGTAGTCAAGATGGAGCTCGTGGAGACGACTTCCTTATTGAAAAAGGAAGAGATGAATCCCAGGTTGGTAGGGAGCACTGTTGTGTTATTGATTTATGGATAGTCATTTTTCAGTTCGAAAAATGGTCCAGGATGAGCAGTTCCTTTCCAGCTCAAAAAGTGGTTTGAGATTTCTGACGAACATGCATTTTCCAGTTTAGAAAATGGTCCAGATCGAACAGTCATTTTCGTAATGAAAATGGTTCTACGGATTGTTGATGTACCATAGACAATGATTCCCCTTGTGGTTAACATAGGGAATGTTCTAGGACAATATCTCTTCTTTAAGGTCACTCTCAGTAGTGGTCAAGAAGACTGGTCTGCCTCGTCGGATAGTCATTCTTTCAAACATCACAGTTATGAGCAGTTTCGAGGAATGGTCTATTTTGGAGGTTGGTGCAGAACAATCATTTCCTTAGGAAATGATTCAGACAGTCATTCCCTAGGGAAGATTCATTCTCTCCAGGTTGCACTTTGTTTAGTGTCGGAGGAATGGCCTAGATAGGTGAATGGTCCAGGTTCATCAATTAGGGACAGACATTCCCTAGGTCAGACTCATTCTCTACAGGTTGCACTTTGTTTAGTGCCACAAGAATGGCCCAAATAGGTGAATGGTCCAGGCTAAGAAATCAGGATAGTTATTCTTCCTTGATTGAGAAGAATATTCCAGATATCTCATCATTGATGTTTTACCTTCTGAGGGTAGATGCTCTTCTAGATCTCACAGATGTGAGTGGAAGAATGGCCCAGATGATTCAGTTTATATCATAACAGTATTTTTTTTCTATGAAAGTTGATGATATGATTGTTATGAAGACTTTATGTCTCTGGACAGTAGATCTATACTACTATGGTAGATTTGTTCCATTGATTGTGACTATATGTCACTGATCAAGTATCTATGTGCTACTTGGTGTGGCAGTGTACCACTGGATTGTAGTTGTGTACTACTATGGATAGAGACAATTGTGTTCTATTGAGTGACTTTGTTATGATTGCCTTGAATACTATCAGTAGTGTTGGAAATGATTATCAGCTAGATGGATGATCAATGGACAGAGATTTCACAGACGAAAAAATAATTCAGGAAATTTATTATTCTAGGACATATGTCTGGATTACTCTGTGGAATGAGTAACTCATCCAACATCATGTGTGATTACTTAGATAGAGTATGGTTTCGAGATATGATGAAGTTGATGACACTGATAGTGATGATGGTGCTCATGATCTAACCATGAGATAGTCTATACGATTATGTTGATGCTACCAGGTGAATAGTATGTTTGTACTCAATACCATTACCTTCAATACCTCCCTATCTAGGAGGGAGAGTTGATATTATGGTAGATGCGGGAGGTATTTACCTCCACGTGTAAATCTGACGAGAATAGAATATTTCGGGAAGCAAGAAGAAACCCTAATTAGTCTGCTAATAACCCTAGAAGACAATTTGACTCAAGAGGATAACTTGTATTAGGTTATTAGATCTATGTTTATTTCCCGTACTCAAGTAAGGGTTTCTTTCACACGAGGATCGCAAAATCTTGGAGGTTTGCATATGCTTCACTAGATTACCAGTTTTTTGTGTTTTTTTTGTTCTATTTCGTTTGATTGAATGGACTTCATAAACGAGTTAACTATTTTCTATACTATGCACTGAAGATGTAAAGAGAATGTGAAATCTGATACTTGTTCTCAGTATTTCTTGGATCGATCTCTGATCATTGCGCACAAAACGAATGTTCCATAGTCCTGGTATATAAAAGCACCTGGATCTTGAACTTCAAAGAATTGAAATGGGCGGGCCATCAATATCCATTTAACCTCGGTGTTGTAAAGGAGTTGTTGATTTTCCATTTTGTAGGTGGATGAGTAGTTTTTTCAAAGATATCTAGACTAATTTTTTTAGATATGCATGACATTTCATAATTTCAGTGGAGTTATTGAGATTTATTGAATTTTACTATGATGACATTGAAGGACGCTTCAACCGTAATTGCAACTAAATGAATGAAAGGTCACGTATCCTACTTGGAAAGTCAAGTATGTGACATCTTCGATAGAAAACATGAATTATATGAAATGAATGGAGTGTTTCTTGTGCGGACCATGATAGAGCCACTTGGTCATATCCATGCACATTCAAAGAAAAGGGATAACATCGTTATATATTCTTAATATTATACTTCTCTATACCACAAGAACAAATGATAAGTTTTTAAGAAAAAAATTTCCACTCGAGAGTGCATTGCAAATAGGTTGGCACAACCAACAATTTATTAAAATTTTAACTCGCCAGTAGCGTGTGATTAAAACGTGAATCAAACTTGTACTCATGAAACAATGGCTGCAAGTTGTTGATAAATTATTGCGAAATAGATTATATTTCATATCCATTATTATTTTGTGATCCAGGGTCATAAAGCTAATGACAACAGGTGAACATAACCAAACTTTTTCATCTCATGAACATAACTCGATGTTGCAACATGATGAACAAAATCAGATGTTGCAACATGGTGAACATAGTAATGTTGCAATGTGATGAACATAGTAGCATCACAATCTTCCAAGCATAGTAGCGTCGTAATGTGTCGAACATAACTCTAATGTTGCAATGTGATGAACTTAGCCTCACTATTGTAACTTGATGAACACACACATGTTGTCGCAATGTGATAAACATAACCTTGTCATCACAATGTGATGAACATAGCCTCATCGTCGCAATGTGTTGGAGACATGCTTTGTTAATTATCCCACCCTTGACAAATGAAATCAATGAAACTATATAAAAAAATGATATATATGGATGTATAATGGTCATAACTTGTATCATCGTACAATGTATACACTCATAGCTTGTATAAAACAAGTTGATTTCCCTTAAATTTTCCTAAAACAAATATAAATCATCATTTGTAACATATAAATCAAGTATATTTGTTATGAACATCCTTAGAATAATATAACTCATCACATGCAAAGTTCTAAATGTTTTTCTATCATTTTTTTGATGAAAAGTATAAATTATTAAATGATTTGCTATCATTGTCCTTAGAACCAGTATACATCAAGTGGATTTATTGTCAATGTCCTTAGAACAAGTATAATTCACCATCTACAAGGTTAAAGATGATTTGTTTTCAACATCATTAGAACAAGTATGATTCTAAGTTTCCTTCTATGTACTACAAACAAAAACAGATGTTGCAATGTGACGCAATATGATGGACATATAATGCTGCAATTTGCCGCAATATGATGGACATATAATGTTGCACGAACATTTAATGTGTTGCAATGTGACGCAAATGTTGCAATGCATAATGTGTTGCAATGTGACGGACATATAATGTTGCAATGTGATGCAAATATCATGTTGTCGCAATGTGATGCAAATATCCTTTCATCACAATGTGACACACATATAATGTCATCGTAATGCGATGACCATAGCATTTTCATCGCATTGTGACAAACATAGCCTTGTTGTCACATTGTGACGAACATGGCCTCCTCACCATAATGTGATGAAAATATCATGTCATTGCAATATGACGCAAATATCATGTCATCGCAATGTGATGAAAATATCATGTCATTTCAATGCGACGACCATAGTCTTGTCGTTGAAATGTGACAAACATAGCCTTATCGTCGCATTGTGATGAACATGGGATCTTCGTCACAATGTGACACAAATATCATGTCGTCGAAATGTGATGGAAATATCATGTCATCACAATATGATGAAAATATCTTGTCATCGCAATGTGACACAAATTTCATGTCGTCGCAATGTAACGACCATATCATTCTCATCACAATGTGACGAGCATAACATCGACCCAATTAATGCATTAAGGTTATGTTCAACCTAGGCTATATATTAAGGCTATGTTCGACCTAGTCTATTTAATAAGGTTGTGTATTAATACTTTATTAATGTATTTGTATTGTCATTAAGGTCCTAATAATGTATTACTAAGGTCATTAAAGTCAATCTATTACTACTTTATTAATGTATTATTAAAATGTATTAGTGTATTAGTGTATTAATACTTTAGCAATGTATTAATTAGTAATGTATTAATTAGTAATGTATTAATAAATTAATACAATACATTATGAAATTATCAATTAATTAATAAGTTACAATATACATTAATGAAAATTAATACTTTGATTTAGACATTACATTAATGTAACGATGCATTATTTATGTATTAATACTTTAATAATGTATTCCTACTTTATTAATGTTTTAATGTATCAATACTTTAGTAATGTATTAATTAATAATGTATTAATGTATTAATTAATTAATACTTTACATTATACATTAATGTATTAATGTCATCTGTAGTGATGGTCATGGCTAGCCATGATCTTCTACAAACAACAATTGTCAAACATGGTTAACCTTTGTGAACCATGCTCAACCAAGGTCAACCATAGTGAAGGTCATGCATAGTGAAATTCTAGGGAAGTTAACAATGGTCATGGTTAACAAAATTTAACATTGGTCATGGTCAACCATAGTGAACCATGGCCATTGCCAATTAATGTATTAGTACTTTAATTATGTATTATTAATGCATCGTCTGAGTTACTAACATAGTAATGTTGCAATGTGATGAACATAGTAGCATCACAATATGGAAAACATAGTAACATCCCATTGTGTCGAACATCGCCTTGTCCTTCCAATGTGACAAACATAGCCCCACCATCACAATATAATCAACATGCCTTATCATCGCACTATGATGAATATATCCTTGTCATTGAAATGTAATGAATATATCCTTGTCGTCATAATGTGACACAAATATCCTATCCTCGTAATGTGATACAAATATCATTTCATCACAATGTGATGAACGTAGCCTTGTTTTCACAATGTGTTGAACATAGCCTTGTCTTTTCAATGTGACGAACATAGCCTCGTCGTGGCAATGTGATGAACATAGCATTATCATTGCACCGTGGAAAATAAAGCCGTATTATCACACTGTGAAGAACATAGCCCTATCATCGAACTATGAATAAAATATCCTTATATTCTCACTATGATGAAGATATCCTACAATGTGATGAACATAACCTCATCATCCCAATGTGATGCAAACATCATGTCCTCACAATGCGATGCAAATATCCTATCATCCCAATGCGATGAACTTATCCTTATTGTCACTATGTGTAGAACATAGACTTGTCGTTGCTATGTTATGAACATACCCTTGTCATCACACTGTCAAAATCATAGCCTTATCGTCGCATTGTTCGAACATAGCCTTGACATCACAATTTGATGAACATAGCCTTCTCATATCTATGTGATGAACACAAACTTGTCATCGGAATGTGATGAACATAGCCTCGTTGTCGCAATGTGATGCAAATTTCATGTCGTCGCAATGTGATGCAACAATCATGTCATTGTAATATGATGCAAATATCATGCCATCACAATGTGACGTAAATATCATGTCATCGCAATGTGATGCAAATATCATGTCATCATAATGTGATGTAAATATCATGCCATCACAATGTGACGCAAATATCATGTCATCGTAATATGATGCAAATATTGTGTCGTCGCAATGTGATGAAAATATCATGTCGTAACAATGCAATAGCCATAGCCTTGTTGACCCAATGTCACGACCATATCATTTTTGTCACATTGTGATGAACATATCTCCCTCATCACAAAGTGAAGAAAATATCTTGTGATCGTAATCTGACGAAAATATCTTGTCATCATAATGTGACGAACATAACCTTGTGACGACCAGGCTATGGCCTCATTTAATTTAAACAATCCCATCATACATTTACGTAAATTAATACTTTAATTTAAACATTGCATTAATGTAATAATGCATTATTAATGTATTAATACTTTAATAATTTATTATTACTTTATTAATATTTTAATGTATTAATACTTTAGCAATGTATTAATTAATAATGTATTAATGTATTAATACATTATAGTATATATTAATGTATTAATGTCATTAGTAGTCATGATCATGGCTAGCCATGATTTTCTACATACAATAATTGTCAAAGATGACTAACCATTGTCAACCATGCTCAACTAAGGTCAACCATGTCAACCATATTGAAGATCATGAATATGGTCAATCGTAGTTAACAATGGCCATGGTCAACCATAATGAAGATCAAGCATATGGTCAAATGTAGTTAACAATGGTCATGGTCAACCAAAATTAACCATGGTCATGGTCAACCATAGTCAATCTGGTGATTTTAAATTAATGTATTAATAGTTTAGTAATGCATTAATAATACATTACTACTTTAATAATATATTTATTAAAGTATTAATACTTTAATAATATTTTAATATTTATTAATGTATTAATACTTTAATAATACTTTTTATTATTAATACTTTAATAATACTTTTTTAACACATTACTTTATTACTGTATTAATATTTTAACAATATATTAACATATTAATTATTTAATAAAGTGGATTATTAATGTATTAGTTTTTTAATAGGTTACATTATATATTATATATTAATGTATTAATTAATTAATACATTACATTATTAATGTATCATATAATAATTATTAATAATGTGTTAATACTTTATTAAAGTATTACTATTTAATTTATTATTAAAGTATTATTTTATTTGTGTACTAATACTTTAGTAAAGTCTTAATGTATTAATAATTTATTAATTGATTATCAATATGTCAATCAATTAATATGTTACATTACACAAATGTAAATTAATATTTTAATTTATAAATTAATAAACCATTAATTTATATACATTAATATAATATATTAATATGTTACATTAATACATTATAATTATATATTAGAGTAAAGTATTAATTAGTTAACACATTAATGGTCATTTCCAAGGCATGTTCGCAGTGAACTAGCAAGAACTACTTTATAAAAGTGGTTAATATACGTAGACCTTAGGTTGGAAAAGTGAAAAATGGTGTCCATTTGTTTATATCAACCACCACTTTTATAAAGTGATTGTATTTTTAATTTTTAATTGTATTTTTAGAAATTTTAATATATAGATGTTTTATTAATGTATTTATTAATATCATTTTGATGTATGAATGTTTTATTAATCTATTAAATTAATAATATTTTAATACTTTATTAAATTTTTTCATAAATTATAAATGTATTTATTATTTAGCTAATTCTTTAATGATTAATGTATTATTATTATTAATGTATTTCTTCATTAATATAATAATGTAGTTATTTAATGTTTGTTTTTTTATGTAATAATGTTTTTTACATTGTTAATTTATTAATGTTTTAATTTATTTATAGTTTAATTATCTTTTAATGTATAATATAGTAATGTATAAATTAATTAATACAATATATTAATAAGGTATTTACTAATCAATATGTTATATTATATATTAATGTATTGTATTGATAATTATTTTATAAAATGTATCCATCATTACTTTATACATAATATTGTATTTTTCTATTATTATTAATACTTTAAGATAATAAGTATTTTTATATTATTATATTAATTAATTGATCATTTATATATTATTAATTAATATTTGATTACTTTTTTACATTGATGTAATATTACATTAATATCAATGTTTTTATATATTATTAATGTATTATTAATTTATTAATATAACAATTTATTTATATTTTACTAATATATTCAAAAAAAAATTACTTAATTAATTAATAAATATGTTGTTTTTTAATGTGTTTAGTTTAGTATTAATTTATTATTATCAAGTGGTTACTTTCTTCTTATTATTTATTTTATTATTTTTATGTGGTATTTTATTTTTTATTAATTAATTTATATTTTATGATCAATTATTAATTAATATTTTATTTATTATTAATATCAATTAATAATTAAAAACTAATTTATTATTAATTAACCATTTCAATTAATTAGTTATAATTAATTAATTATTAACAATTAAATAATTAATTATTATAATTTAATAAATTATTAATAATTAGTT
>CBVK0101517770.1:0-12615 GCA_900067695.1 Picea abies
TATCATCATATCATAGATTGTGTGCACCGGAAGATCATGTTGCTTCAGTACATTCCTACAAAATATCAGGATGCAGACATTCTGATGAAGGTGCTCACCAGGAGAAAATTTGAATACCATAGAGACAGGATCAGGGTGAAGGATAATCCATTTCTTGTTGAGAGGGAGTGTTGAGATTCAACAAGAAGATCCCAGTGAAAACTATGCACCTACACTAGGATGGATCCTGAGGATATTTTTAGGTGGAAGTCTATTTTTAGATGATGAGAAAATTCTATTTATAGATGGTGAGCGAATTCTATTTATGGATGTATGTTGACTATTATTATCCATTAATAATAGTTGGACAATAAATATTAATCTATTCTCAATGAGCACTTGGAAATATTTAAATGAAGTGGCAAATGAGTTAGCTATAGGAAAATCGAGTTCTAAGGTTGAGTGGTGGGACATGCAGGTCGAATTAGTTGTAACTGAGTGATTCGAAGTTGTAACAGAGTTGGATGTGTATTTATGTGAGTTGTGAAGTAGTTTAACTCAGTTAAGTGAGTTAAGCTCAGTTGTACTAGTTGTAACTGAACTTACACTAGTGAGAGATCAGTGAATTAATTATTAATTAATCCACAATCAATGATCTCACATGAAACTGAAGATTTACCACTGTTAACTACATGCATGTCAGATCCAGTGGAGACCCAGATGAGATATAAGGTGGAAGGGACAATTTGACTATCAATTGTGACATTAGTGAGTGCACTCATGCAACCACAAACACATTGTATGTGCCCATGAGGAATGTGCAGCCTAGGCAAGAGGGATTTCATTCATTTATAGGGATTTCCGTTAGTAAGGATTGCACAGAGGAGGCAGGTTGTTTGGAGGTGGTAAATTGGCACATACACTTGCCAATTTTTGTATGACAGTGTGAGACGATTGTATATTGTACTAAAAACTCTTGGATTAGAGTTTTGTATGAGATTGTTTCATGATTACATAATATATGATAGTGGGGTTTTTAGCTTTATGCTTTCCCAGTAAAACATCTATGTTATGTGTGATTGATCTTTCTTCTTGATATTGCAATTGGCAATCATGTTTTAAATTCTGCAAGAATATTAGTAGAAGCGAGTATGTATTTAACAGTGGCATATAATTTTTAGATCAGGAGAATCTAGGAAATACATAATTTGTATTAAAATTTTTACAGGGAAACCATATTCAACCTCGTAGTAAAGGTTGGGATCTAAATCGCTATTGGTAAACCCCAAGATCATCGAATAATTTTCTATTATGGCATACCATGCCTTGGGTGCCTGCTTAAGCCCGTAAAAATATTTCTTCAATTTACAAGCATGGGACTCCTTCCCATAGATTAAAAAACCTTGTGGTTTCTTTATGTACACTTCTTATTCAATTACACCATTCAAGAAAGTAGTCTTTACATCCATCTGGTGTAATTTCCATCCCATAACAGAAGTAGTAGAAATAATATATCTAATAGAAGTGTACCTGGATATTGGAGCAAATGTCTAGTCATAATCTTCTCACTTTTCTGGGAGAATCCTCTAGCCACAAATATAGCTTTGTACTTATCTATGTTTCCATCTGCAACATGCTTGATCTTGTAGATCCACTTGGAAGTCATTATTGACTTCCCTTTGAGTCTTGGAACCACTTCCCACACTTCTTTCTTCATGATGGATTGCTACTCTTCCATCATAGCATCCTTGCACACTTGCTTCTTTGCAACTTCCTCATAAGTGGAAGGTTATGGATCAATTATCATACTCATCAATTCCATATAGATGGAAAATTTATGTGGTCTCTTGCTCTATCTGAAGGAGCCACTAAGAGATGCATGTTTTTCTACTTCCTACAAAGTGTTATGGAGCGATGTTGTTCTCTTCTTGATAACTATAACCGTTTTGGGTGGATCCACTAGTATCTTTGGATCTATTGTCTCATTCTTATCTTCTAGGATACGTTCTTCTAGAGTAGAGTCAATCATCATTTGTTGATAGTTTTCCTAGAAACAATTTCCTTTGAGTTCCTAGCTGAGAGATTCCTAGCCACATGTGCTAGATATACCCTAATAAACAAATGGCACATTACTTGGGTTAATCATGATAAATGTATGTCACATCCCTTGGTTTATCCTTGATAAATGAATGGTACATTCCTTGGGTTGGATAGGTCAAGAGGAAGAGAGCTAGTGGAAAAATCAGGATAGTTGTAGGAGAATATTAGTTGGGTTGGGAGTTTTATGAGTTGTGGGTGGAATGCGAGAGACCACCCTCTTTTGTGGATTTCTAGCCTTGGCTCAAGGGTGAATGACTATTAATATTTGGAACAATTAGTCTATGGTTGGGTGGAACATCCGTCTCAAGCAATTGGCTGCACAATTCTTGTTTAAAGATAAGTGTTTTATCTTGTTGTTGACTTATTCACATGTGTTATTATTGTGCATGAACTCTGTGTAAATGAGAATGATTTCTATGTTGTTGTGTGAATGATTAAGTTGCATTCATGTTAATTTGGTATGATTTAGATGCATCTGTTTTATGGTTATGGGAAGCAACCAAATCTGTTTTAATTTTGTAGGTGTAATCTACAAGAAATCAACTAACAGTAAGAGAATTAAATTGGTAAATTATGGTAACCAATTTACCTTAGCTGGATTGGGGGATGTTACATCAATCTTATTTCTATTTTCCTTGGGAACATGTATGTACACTGGGAAGACAAACATCCTCAAGTGGTTGACTCTTGGTCTTTTTCCGGTGAATACTTCTTTTGGTGTCTTGTTCCACAATATCTTATGAGGACTTCTATTATGGACATATACAACTGTATTGGATGCTTCTTCCCATAGATGCATGGGTAAGTTCTGGTCATGGATCATTGCTTTAGCTGCTTCTAAAATTGATCTATTCTTTCTCTCTGCAACCCCATTCTGTTGGGGGTTGTAGGGAGTTGTCAGCTCCCTCTTAATCCCTGCTTCTCTCCAAAATTCCTTCAACTCAATTGAGGTGTATTTACCTCCATTATATGACCTCAAAAATTTAATCTTGCTTCCAGAGAGATTTTCTACTAAATCCTTGAATTCTTGAAACTTATTGAAAACTTCCCCTTTTCCTTTCAAGAAATAGATCCATGCTTTATGTGAGAAATCATCAATTAAAGTGACATAATATAAAAAATTTACCTAGAAATGGTGTCGTCATTTTTCCACATACATTTGAATGTATAATGTCCAAGATCCCCTTGGATCTATTGTCACTTCTTAGAATACTTCCCTTGACATTCTTTCCAAGTGCACATCCTTTGCATACTCCATCATGCTCCCACCTGCATATATGGTATACTTGTAACCATCTTGCTCAAAATTGGAAAGGCTCTGTAGTTAAGCTGAGCAATTATTTGGTGCTATAGCTCACTAGAGCTAATATTTTTTGTGTACAAGGGATTGTGCTAGGTGTCCCTTTAATTTATACAATCCTCCCTCTTGGACACCAATCATAGTAGTTGAATCTATACTTGAACCCTCATGCCATAGAAGGACTTGGCCATCAACAAAAGATACTGTCAAGCCTCAATATTCTAAATCATAGATAGAGAGAAGATTATTCTTTAAACCTTGTACAAGTAATACATCCTTTATTGAAATAGAGTTTCATGAATCAATCTGGTAGGAGGCTTCTCCTACTCCTTTTACTGCATGCTTGGAATCATCTCCAAGTTTCACTTGAAGAGATGAACTCTTTTCTGTCAAATATGTAAGAGAATTTCAGAACTCGGTCATGTGCTTGGAAGCACCATTATCTACAAGATAAATATAGTTTTTTTAGGTCCCAAACTTCTACGGTCGTTTTGAGGCCCTAAAAAACGTTTTTTTAACTTCAAAAGACCCAATAGATCCCTATTTGGATGTATTGGGTAGTTTTGAATGTGTACTCCTTGAATATAAATTTCTTAAGAGGTATCGAGCACCCCAAACAGATATGTATGCAAAATTTGTTCCCTCCAGAAGTTGACATATCAACTACCCCCATCGATGCCCATAAACCTTTTGGTGTTTCATCTTTCGGGGTTAGGGTTTTGTATATTTAGGGTTTTATCATTTATGCTTTATGTTAAAAAGGCCTTTGGAGCCTCATTGTAATCATCTTCTTGTGAATGAGCATAGCCGACACATCTCTCTTCATAGATAAGCTACCACCATTATATCTAACTTGTGTGCTTCACATTTTACATTCTTTTGTATTCCAGACGATCATTAATAGATTATGAGTCTTATTGTATTACTATGTTCCTTGCAATATCTCTATGCATCTCCTTGTTATATCTATGTTATATTTCTACCTTAATGTTGTTCTCAAAATAATCTAGATCAGTGGTATCAGAGAATCTTGCTCCTTGTTATTATTAGTGCATGTGTCTGAAAAGGTCAGGGTATATAGAGTTGGGTCTCAATCTTGTTTCTCATGAGGAAAACCTCTCTTGATTTCCCAAGCAACCTTCTATGGTGGAATAAAATAGAGATGACAGAGAAAGATATCATATCAAACTATTTCTCAAGGAATCCCTCACATGACATAGGAATGAGATGATGGATAATTTCACCTAGATCCTTCGAAGGATACCGATAAAAATGGAGTAACCTTCAACCAACAGTCATTTCATAGGTGCGATGCCCTTTAAGGTACAAGTTAACTTTGATATTCCTTTATTTGAAGGTTAGACAAACGACGACGCTTTGAAAAAATTGTTAATTCTACTAGAGGGTTATTTCTTTTTCCAAAAATTTCCCAACAGTGAAAAAATCACCTTTGCGCTCCTTAAGGCCCTTCCATATGTCATAGATTGGTGGGAGACTTACTATGAGAAAAATGTCAAGGATGAGTCTACAATTTTTGGGCTAGGACCCACTTGGGTGGCTTTTGTTGATTCCCTCAAGGGACAATATTACCCTATTGAAAACTATAATAACCAGTACATGAGATGGACCACACTGCATCAAGAGAGGGGTCGAATAGTGTCAGAGTTCAAAAATACCTTCCATGCCTTGCACACCAATATGGGTATCAAAGACTCAGAGCGAAATCTGGTTATAAAATATCATGGGGATCTACATAGGTACATCCAAACCAAAATGGAGTTTCTAGACATCTCGTCATTAGGAGCTTCTTATCGATATGTTGTCAAAATCGAGCAGAAATTTAAGTAGAAAAAAAAGCAGGGGTTCAGGTTTTCAAATCCACAACAGTTGAAGTATGGTAAGGGTTTCCCTACGTCCTAGGGAAAATGATAGAGAAATGATGTCTAGTACAAGGAGAAGTCCATGCCAGCAATAAAGAAGGGTAATGGGAAGTCGAGGAAGGACACTAGAAAGTGGTGCAAGTTCCACAAAATTTATTGGCACAATACTGATGAATGTCACTCCAAATAGTCATTTTTGTCTCATAAGACAGCCTCAAGGTTGGATGTTTACTCAAAATCTGATTCAAAACTGGGAAATGGAAATCATGTCATTGATGAAAAAACCAGTGTCACCATTGCTACCACAAAATTCCAACTAGAGAAACTAGATGAGTCTAAAGAAGGGGGGCACCTCTTCAACTCATATATATGGGTAAAAGGGGACCCCACTCCATTTCATTGTTGACAATGATAGCTTGAAGAACCTAATCTCAGTAGAGGTTTTCAATAATTTCAACCTGACAAGGACACTGCATCCTCATCCATACACCATTGACTGGCTCAGCTAGGGATGGGACACTCGCGTCAACCAACAATGTCGCCTACACTACAACATCAAACCCTTCAAATACAAGGTATTGTGTGATATTCCCCCCTTTAAATTTTTTGATGTTTTGTTAGGAAATCCATATATGTGGAAGCGTCATGTTGTTTATGAATCTAGGCTCCATAGTGTAATTATTACCTTGGGAGATAAAATCTATAGGGTACTGGTGGGAGTCCCAACTACTATAGTCTCTTTGATCTCTGTGAAGTATTTTAGAAAGGTGGTCTCTCAGACTGGGATTTTTGTCCTCTTTATGGTTCGGTCAAAAGGTGAATGGAAGGTCACTACAATTACCAAAACCTATACATGGGTTCTCTCTACATAACAACAATAGGTGAAAATTATAGTAGAAGAGAACAAAGATATATTTTCCTCACCTATTGTGGTGCCTTTGCATTTTCAGGTAAAGAACTCAATTGATTTGGCACACGATTATCCTCTTCCTAACGAAACTGTGTACAAGAAGTTTGTTATGGAGAATGAAGAAATCAAATGCTAGATCCAAGAGATAATTATGAAGTGCCACATCAAAGGAAGCTCCTCACCTTGCGGGAGTCCAATTAGTTTGGTACAGAAAAAGGACAGGACATGGAGACTTTGTATTGAATATAAAGCCTTGAAAAAGATCACAGTGAAGAATTAGTACCCAATCCCCTAGATTGATGATCTTCTCAATCAACTAAAGAAAGACAAGTTTTTTAGTAATATTAATCTGAAGTCAGGTTACCACCAGGTGTCTATTGAGAAAACCAATGTATGGAAGAAAACCTTCAAGTCTAAAGAAGGTCTCTTCGAGTGGCTATTCATGCCTTTCAACTTGATTAATGCCCCGACCACATTCATGTGGATGATGGATGACATATTGCAACCATTCACAAAATCATTTATGTTCATATATCTGGATGACATCCTCATCTTCAACAAAACTTGGGAGGAATATTTGAAGCATATTCAATAGGTCTTAGGCACCCTACATCAACACAAGTGATATGCCAATTTGGACAAGTTTTCCTTCAAAATGCAAAGAATATAATATTTGGTATACATTGTGGATGAGTAAGGTGTGCATGTGGGTCCATTCAATATCCAATTCATCCATGATTGGATAGGCTCGAAGATGATGATTGAGCTCCATAATTTATTGGGCCTCACCAAATTATATTGTCGATATGTGTCAAGGTTATCTCATATCACTTGGGCCCTAGGCCAGGTGACCAAGGGTGGAGAAAAGGCTAAGTTTGTGTGGGATTCATCCTAACAGAAAGCATTTGAGGATTTAAAATTTTGTCTCTTCTTAACACCAGTCCTTATTCTTCCAAACCTGCAACAACCATATGAGATTGAGACAAATGCTTTTGATTATGCTATTGGTGCAATCTTCACTCAACATGGGCATCTAGTAGCCTATCACAATGAAACATTATATGATATTGTTCATAGATACTCCACCTAATACAAAGAGATGTACTCCATTGTGTAGGCATGTCGATAGTGGAAGCATTGCATTCTGATGAAGGAAACAATCATCCACACTTATCTTAGGCCTATGAAATTATGCAGACATAAGGAAATTTATAGAATGGTGGCTATAAGAAATGGTCCATGTACCTATATTAATTCCACTTAAACATCAAGTACAAGAAGGGCAACACCAACCATATCGCATATTGCCTCATTCGACCCCTGATTGTGGCGCTAACCACAATTCTTAACTCCTGTGGGCATGAGAAGTCCGAGTGGCCAAAATTATACAATAATGACTTTGAATTTACTGTTTCTTATTAGAAATTGAGTGCAGGAAAAACAATTCTATAATTTCATATCCAAGATGGATTACTATGCCATCTGATCCATCTCTATGTTCCTTCAAGCGAGCATACAAAGTTGATATGGGAAGCTCATTACAACTGGGAAACATGACATTTTGGTGTAGAAAAAATAGTGGCAATACTGAAAAATCATTTTTACTGTCTAAAGCCTCAACAAGATGTCTGCAAGTACATTAGATCATGCACTTCCTGCATCATTTCCAAGCCCTCGATCAAGAGAATAGGGCTATACAAACTTATGCCTACTCCATATAGGCCTTGGGAGTCCATCTCCATGGAATACATATCTGATATGCCTTCAACCAACCATGGGAATGATCGTGTCTTCGTGGTTGTTGATCGATTATCTAAGATGGTAGTTTTGTCACCCTGCTAGAAGAGAATCATATCCACGACCATCATCAAGCTCTTTTTGAACATGTTTGGGTTCATTTTGGGATCGCACGAACCATTATCTCAGATCGATATAGTAGGTTCTTGATCATTTTTTGGTCAATCCTATGGTCGATGATGGACACCAATCTGACCAAATCAACTTCTACACCAAATGATGGAAAAAAAAAACATAGTCAACATGATGATTGTCCATATCCTAAGGGTGTACAATTCCAACATCCACACACAAGGGGTGAAATCCTTCCTTATGTTCAACATAGCTACAAAAGATCCATCCACATCTTTATTGGACATGACCCTTTGTAGGTTGGCTTGGGATTCCAACCATTGGCTTCCATTTACGTAGCTCTTCTCGTTGCAGTTGCATAGGAAAAGTCCTCCCATGCTCATACCGAGGTTGATCAAGAAACTAAATTTGTTGAGAAAATACAACACATCCAACAACAAGTTCATGGTATTTTGTAGAAATCCAATGCCAAGTACAAGTAGCGCCATGATCAACATCAGGTACTACACAAGTTTCAGGTGGGAGATAAGGTATGGTTGCATTTGTAAAAAATGTGCCTCACACAACCCCATTGGAAGATATTCCCATATTGATATGGGCCTTCCACCATCACCAAGGTTGTGGGTGAGAATTCTTTTTAATTAACTATTCCTCTTTTCCTTGGCTTGCACTTGATATTTAATGTGGAACTGCTTCGACCATATTTTCCACCTCTCCTGGACACTTCAAACAAGCTCAGGCACTTGGACCCTACATAAATCAATCTTGCCTACATTGAATAGGTGAAATTTGGTCAAATCATGGACACCAAGATGAAGGATACCCATAAGAATAACATCCAACTTTATCAGGTTGTCAATGCAAGGTAGTTTCTTCATTAAGGAAAGTGACTCACCAAGAGTAAGATTCAACAAAAGCTTCCCCATATGATGGAGGAACTTGATGCAATGGATACCATTTATTCCTAAGGGGGGAAGAATGATACATGTGGACATTTTTGGCCACCCACCTATTCTGTTGGCTCAAATTACAGTTTCCATACTGGCAATTTTTCTACAATTTTTCAGGTCCCAAACTTTTGAGGTCGTTTTGAGGCCCTAAACGATGTTTTTTTCATTTGACAATGCCCGGTAATAGTTTTTGGGATCTATTTAGTCATTCAAAATGTGCACTCCTCGACTATACCTTTCCAACTGGGCACAAAGCACATGAAACGAATATTGTATGCAAAAGTTGCACCCTCGAGAAGTTGACATATCAACTACCCCCATCGAATCCCACAAACATTTTGGTGTTTCATCTTCCGGGGTTAGGGTTTTGGATGTTTAGGGTTTTCTCATTTATTATTTATGTTGAAAATGCATTTGGAGCCTCATTGTAATTAGCTTCTTGCAAATGAGCATAACTGACACGTCTCTCTTCTAAGATAAGCTACCACCATTCTAGCTAGCTTGTGTGCTTTGCATTTTACAATCTTTTGTATTCCAGAAAGTCATTAATAGAATCTGAGTTTTATTGTATTACTGTCTTCCTTGTAACATCTTTGTGTATCTCCTTTTTATATCTTTGTTATATTTCTACTTTCATGTCATTCTCAAAATAATCTGGATCAAAATTAAATGAGTTGAAGAATGTATGCTTTGGCATTGGAGGATGGGTCACTTGAATGAGAAAAGTCTATAAGACATACATTCCAAACGAATGGTTAAAGGTATGAATTCCAATTAGGATTCCTTTGAGTTTTATAAATCATGTGTGTTAGGTAAATGTCCAAGGGTTAAGTTTTGTTTAATCTCTCATAGAGCTAGAAATATATTAGACTTACTGAAGTTATACATATGTGGGCCTATGAATGTGGCCTCCATTGGTATTGTTCAATACTTTTCCACTTTTATAAATGATTTCAGCAAGAAGACATGGGTTGTATCTATGAAAAATAAGTGTGATATCTTTAAATCCTTAGGAATTTTGTTCCTGTGGTGGAAAGGAAAATCGGTAGAAAGGTGGAACCCATAAGAAGTGAAAGAGGTGGGGAGTATTTCTCAAAAGAGTTTGATTCATTCTATCAAATGAAGAATTAATGCAAGGTAGAAAACTTCACCATATTATCCATAGAAAAAACAGTAGTATAGAGGATGAAATGAACTCTAGTGGAGAAGTTAAGGTGTATGATATCTGATGCGAAATTGAGTAGAGGTTTTTGGGCCGAATTGATTGCAACTTGTTACTTGGTCAATTTGTCACCTAGCTTAGCCTTGGGTGACAAGGAACAAAAGGAAATCTTGGAGTGGGATTGGAGTCAGCTTGGAGTGGGAGCAATCCATATGTTACTCACTTGAGAGTCTTTCATTGTGAGACTTTTTTGCATGTACCTAAGGAAAATAGGAAAAGGTTGGATGAAAATACAAAATTGTGTTCAATGGATATGGATAGATTGTGAGAGTTAAGGGATATAAGTTATGGATAGATTATGAACACAATAATACTTATGGTCGAGATATTATCTTTAGAGGAGAGAAACCTAGAAAAGTTTAATAACAAAAGGAGAAACCTGATAAGAGAGAGATGTTGCAAAGAGTGGTGGAGGATCAAATTACATCACTAAAGCATAGGTGATAGAAACATTGAACAAAAGAGACTTGACATACAACCAAACCAAGAGCTCACAATAAGAGATTCAATCCAATTGGAGCAACCAAAGTGTAGGTCATCCCCTATACATGTTATAGTTGCATTAAAGGATCCCATAATGCAAAACATGATCATACTAATGGAGGAAAACACATAAAAGTTAACCATATTAACTCAAGAGTATAGGAGAATCTAGATATATACAAATCAACATGAAAGGTATAATTATAGTAGTGAACATTTTAATTATTTCAGTGGTTTAACCTCCATTGGTGAGGAAAATAAAAGTGTTGAAGACGTTGTAAATTGTCCTAAAAGTGCACAGTGAAAAAAAGACAATGAACAAAGAAATGGAATCTCTAAAACAAAAGAAAGCATTGGTTTTATAAGAGTGGCCACAAGATAGGAATATTGTTGTGCACAAATGGGTATTTAAAATGAAGTTTAAGTTTGATGGAATAATGAAGAGATATAAAGAAAGATTGGTA
The DNA here is from genome assembly GCA_900067695.1 of Picea abies. Taxonomy (NCBI): domain Eukaryota; kingdom Viridiplantae; phylum Streptophyta; class Pinopsida; order Pinales; family Pinaceae; genus Picea; species Picea abies. Next base: position 11,158 of record CBVK0101517770.1, read on the forward strand.
GCAAGGGATATTCTCAAGTTCAAGGAATAGATTACCAAGATACTTTCTCACATGCAACAAAAATGACTTCTATCAAGATGTTGTTGGATTTAATTATAACCCATGATCTAGAAGTGGAGAAAATGGATATCAAAACAACATTTCTTCATGGAGAGTTTAAGAAAGAGATATTCATGGAGCAATTAGAAGGTTTCATAGTAGGAGGCCGAAAATTGGTGTGTAAGCTAAAAAAATCACTTTATGGGTCAAAATAATCCCTAAGGTAATGGTACAAAAATACTGATAGGTATGTGTTGGAAAATGTTTTTTCTATAAGAATTGTTGACCATTGTGTATATTACAAAGCAATAGGTGACATAATTTTTATTTTGGTCTTATATGTGGATGACCTATTGTTAATTGGTGACAATATGGAGTTAGTAAGAGACACCAAGTCCTTGTTGTCCAAGGCATTTGATATGAAGGATCTTGGGGCAATGCCTTTTTGTCTTGGCATAGACGTTAAAAGAGATAGAAAAAATAGAAAGATATGGATTAGTCAAAAGAAGTATAATGAGAACATTCTCAACGACTTTAGCATGGAGATTTATAAAGCAATAAAAGCACATTTTCAAGTGGGAGTGAAGTTGTCCACACAAATGTGTCCTAAATCTTAGGAGGAACATAAATACATAGCTAGGATACGATATGATAGAGTTACAACATCTCTTGTGTATGATATGGAACCAAAAGTCTAGACATACTACATTCAATGGAAGCAGTGAGTAGATTTATGGATGATGTAGGAAAGGAACATTAGATGAGTGTTAAAATATTGTTGAGTTATCTGTAAGGCACCAAGTACTATGCCTTATGTTACAAGATCAGGGTAATGATATTTCTAATTTGCACAGATTTGTTGAGGAAGTAGATGTGGATAAGAGAAACTTCGAAAGAAAATATGTATGAGTTGGATGAGTAAAGACAATCCATCTTGCTTTATCTACTTTAGAGGTAGAATATCTCGAGACAACATAAGCTACTAAAGAAATTATTTGATTATTAACTATGAAACATTATTGGTATCAAACAAAGTAGCTTGAAAAGATGTTGCTACAAGAGAAACTACTAAAGAAGCTATATGGTTATTAAGATTATGCAACATTATTGGGATCAAACACAATAATTTGGAAATACAATGTGATAGATGCCATTGCAATGTCCAAGAAGCCCACTTAAACTTCCAAAAGTGTAATCTTATTCATGTAAAGTATTGCTTAGGGAAGAAATGAATAAAACAGATGTGATGAAATTGACAAATTGCAAATCAAATAACCTTGTATCAAACAAAGTAGCTTGAAAATATGTTGCTACAAAAGAAACTACTAAAGAAGCTATCTGGTTATTAAGATTATGCAACATTATTGGGATCAAACACAATAATTTGGAAATACAATGTGATAGATGCATTGCAATGTC
>CBVK0101517773.1:0-11509 GCA_900067695.1 Picea abies
ATAGTAAATTACCAAAATTGCCAAAAACATGTTTTGGGCCAGTTGGAGAAGGTGGGTGGCCACTAATATCCACCTGGATCACCAGCAGCCACTGTAAAGTAGTAGCTTCTGGAACTGATAGACCTAGGTTTCTTAATAACTAGTACAAAAATGCCTTCAAGGCCTACAAAACAACTACTTCAAAAGTCTGTGTAGAACTCATTTTCGATCTGCATTGGAAACTTGGAAAACCAATCTAAACGTCTTTCATTTCTGAATCGAGCCAAATTTTCATAATTGCAATTGGAGTTGTTGTCAACGTCTTAATTGAAAAAACAATCTAAACAGTTCCATTTCTGAACGAAGCCATTATTTTTCGTGGCATGGAGTTGGTGTCGACGACTTTATTGCAAAACTAATCTAAACATCTTTTATTTCTGAACAGAGACAACTTTTAAGAAATATTGCAATTGGACGTCTTAATTGCAAAACCAATCTAAACATTTCAGAATTGCATTTGTAAAAACAATTAATCCAGTAGAGGAAAAAGCCAAGGCAGTGCAAAATAAAGCAAGTGATTTAATCCATAGAGAGCTTCGTAAGCCTTCAGGTTGTGCCTTGTTGAGTTGTGACCATTATTTTCATGGCATGGAGTTGGTGTCGACGTCTTAATTGCAAGATTATTCTTGTACGATAGTGTCTGCTTTAGCGTACTACTAGAAGGGTTATTAAACGTAAACCTACACAACCATAGATTAGTGTACATATTTCTACAAATATTTATTAATGGTGTTCAATCTATAAATGTAATCATGACACAACCACAGATTAGTGTACGTATTTCTACAAATATTTATTAATTTGTATTAATGGTGTTCAATCTGTAAATGTCACAACCACAGATTAGTGTACTTATTTCGACAAATATTTATTAATGGTGTCCAATCGGAGTAGGCTAACTCTGGAGTAGGCTATGTACACCAAATTAACAACCCTCTATTGGTTGGCTACAATCATTGATATACCCCACAGCGTTGCACACACTCCCCTGTGACTAAAAATCAGTGTGGATACTTTGTTTCCTACAGACACATGTTGTCCATTATGCGTCGAATTCCCTTGTTTTCATGCTGGGAGTATCAATTTGCCTTCATTTACAGCGATACATTTTACTAATATTTTGGAGCATACACGTGTCTGTATTTTCAATTAAAACGCCCTCCAATTCTGTATGATTTGACTTGAATCATTCCTACAACATCCATATGAATGGATGGGTAGAATAATTTGTTTTATTATTAGTAATTGGAATGATTTCTATGTAGGCATGTTTGAACAACAAAAATTTCAGAGTTTGCGTGTTTAGACAAACATGGTTTGCACACTGGTCATCATCCTTTAATGCTCAAAGATTTTTAGGCTTATTTTAAAGATAAAAATTGTATCAACAGAACATCTACATGCATAGACAATGACTTGATAAATTAGAAAGGAAATATAGGTTTTAATTACAATTCAACATCATCTCATACAAAGTCTGAAAGTGTTGGGGGAAATTCAGCATTGAAGAGTTTTAAAAAAGACCTATTAAATACTCAAAATGGTAGCAGCTGTAATAAATAATGCATATGAAAACCTTCCCCTACTGAAATACTCAGAATGGTAGCAACTGCAATAAATAATGCATATGAAAACCTTCCCATGCCTCCCTCTTTATTATGGGGGGAAGTTCCTCTGTTCCTAACTAGGACAATTTGAAAATGATGCAACAGTCTCTTCAATCCCTCACCTACAAGAGCCAATCACTTGCCTACATTCATAATGTAACAACTGATCAATCTAGATAAAGTGTTGTAGTGGTACCGGTTCTATATTCCAATCCATGACAACTAACATAGCACAAATACATCACATAGAAAGAAATGCAGATTAGGGAAAATATATTGTCTATGCCAATTGTTTTTGCTTTCCAATTAAGTTTAAATTGTCTGTCATTCCTGTGACCCACGATAGCTCTCATCAGGTAGGCAAGGCCAATTCTCCAGCTTGACAAAGTAAAGGACATCCACAGAATGAGGTAAAGAATCATTGCATTTGCAACATGAGGGTCCAAACATACACGTATTTTCATCTTCTCATTAGTGAGATACAACTCCTACATGAACTTTGCCAAATCATCTCAGTGCCTCTTTGTCAACAACGGTTGAATGATTGACCCTGCGTTACAGAGATAGGAGGGTGTTAGATTAATGACACTACAAAGAAATCCCTGCAAAAATATCTCATGTGTACTCTATGAAACCAACATTGCAACTCCACAAACTATTTAGATATATATAGATATAAAGATCATGTCAGCATGCATAAAATAATCCCATATATGCTTGTCTTGAACTGATTTTTGCACAACAACTCATGATAATTATTCATGATTCAAGTTCTCTGCACTAGAAGGTCAGCTCACATTTTCTTGAAAATATTTAGGCATATCATTGTAAAATTTGTTCTCGAAGATATCTTCTTAAAGATAAAAAGCAAAATCTTCCTCGCAATCTCTATTGAAACAACTCACCATGGACTTTCAACATCTTAAATTCTCTTGGAATGGCGTTTTTGTTCTATTTTTCTATTTTTCCCTATTTTCTGCTTTATACATACTCATTCTCGTGGGAACTTTATACATACTCATTCTTGTGAGAGCGTGATTTCGTTCATTTTTGCTTCTCCGTCCATTCCCATTACATTGGTGTAGGATTTTTTGCATTTTTACTGTGCTATAAAAAGAATTGCCAATGATGAGTCAGCCTCCCCAGAAATTTGCTAACTACCATAGATTTGTGTGGTGATAACTGTTAAATATTGATCAAATTTCCATGAATAGCACTTTGGATGGCACATGACACTAATTCGAAAGTGTACCTTCCTAGTTAAATATCGTCCCTTTGGTATCCTTACTTTGACCGCATTTAATGTTGAGCCATAAAAATAGGCAATGGATTGTTAGTTTTCAACTTTAGTATATTTGATTAACTATTCCGTATGATATCAAAGTGGCATGTTCTTTTGCCCATTTTAGGTTGAATCTCTAAGAGTGATTTTGATGTAGTTTGTTTATTTTTCTTTCGATATTTCTGGGTCTTATATTATTTGGTTTCCCATAAAGTAAGCCTTGCAGTTTGACATTTAGTCTGTTGACTATATGAAGCCTTGCAGTTTGACATTTTTCCAACTCTCACATTTTTATTAATTCAGGGATCAAAAAGATCTTATCGGGGAGGCTTCATGCAGTATATACCAGGAGAGTTTCAACACCTCAATAAATGGTCAGTGCAGTTTTTTGTGTTTTCCTAAGGTTATTTTTATGTAGTATTATTTTTCACAAGTGACTTTTCTACTTTTTAGCCCTTACTGAACATAATATCCTCTCTTGGATTAATTGGAATTGACAGCATTGAGTGAGCCCATTGATGTGTAAGCTTTCTGAACCATATATTTTAGTGTTTGGGTTTTGGCACATGCCTTTTTTTAGTAGTGTCGTTAGATTAGTTGAATAGTTGACATTTATAGAGGTTTGAATTATTGAACAAAGGTCATCCTTATTGAATTGGAGGAGAGGTATTTAATATGCAATGGAGTAATAAATATCTCTATGGATGACTTAGCCATTTGTATTTCTGAAAATGTTTGCAGGTACTTCGAATGGATTGATGAATGTGAGCATGTAAATAATTCTAGCTAAATGGATGCATCTGCAGACTTAGATAACATATCGCGTATATCTTGAATATAGTAATTCGATATATGGATGTTTCTTTTCCTAAGATTCTATCTGAAATCCGTGAGATCATTTGCAGTTTAGATGTGCACCTTCCTCATAATGTGCAATACAGGAAGCCATTTGAACAAATTCAAAATATTCTTCTTTGGCCTGTCATGTTCTTGGACCATGTTTGAAAAATCATTGTGATGTTCAGTCACTTAATATATCTACTACACAGATTAACTATGTATATGACAACTAACATTGGTTGTTATTTGAAACTAGATGGATTAGCTGTGTATATAACAGTAACATTGGTTGTTATTTGAAACTAAACTTGGAATATATATGTGTTGTATATCTACATGCCAAATATGCTATAGTTGTTGAAGTATTTAAATTTGTATTTTTTCGCCCCTTGTTCTGACCGAGTATTTTGATATTGAATTTTACATGGTTTGACATTTTCAAATGTCTTGGCATAAGAGATTATGAGCTTTATATCTGGAGTCCAAATCTGTTATGGTTGTTTCGAATTGCTACAATTTGGATTCTATGAATTTTCTCTTCTGATCAATGTATATATACAGAACACTTGCATGCTATGTGTGAAGTTGTTGTGCTAGCCAAAGGATACAAAGCAATACCTGCAATGAATTCAAGTTGTATTATTGATGATATAATTGTCTGTTAATTGTCAAACAAATTGTCATAGGTTTCAGTGAAGGCTCTGGAATTTCTATTGCTCAGCTATCTCATTGGTATATAGGATCTTGTATTGGATGGCACTTGTTTCGACATACCCAAGAAAGTACAATATTATTTTGATCCTTTCTAAAAATAGGGACTTACTCTCTAGTATATTTTTGCAATCTTATTACGCATGATTGCACTTGAACTTTTTGACTTTAGCTCAACAATTGCAAGTTCGTGTGATAATACACCCGAGACATATCTTAGTGATCCTAAACCTCATTAGACGAGACCCCCTTTACCATTGGAATTTAGTCCTCCTCAACCAACCTTGCCTAAGACCGATGATATAGATTTAAATATTGATATGGATAGTATCTTAGCAAAGGTTAATGTACCTGTTCCTCTCAGTATATATATACAACACAGTCACTATTGTGACGTCTTGGAGTGTTGCTCCCATAGAAACCATGTTGGAGATGATACCTCTTAATGTCACTCTTGCCACATCCAAGACGTCGCTCTTGCCACCTCCAAGAGTGTTGCTCCCATAGCAACCACGTCAAAGATGATACCTCTTAACGTCTCTCTTGCCACCTCCAAGATGTCTCTCTTGCCACGTCCAAGACGTCGCTCTTACCATGTGCAAAACGTCTCTCTTGCCACATCCAAGACGTCTCTCTTGCCACATCCAAGATGTCTCTCTTGCCACGTTCCAGACGTCTCTCTTGCCACATCCAGGACGTATCTCTTGCCATGTCCAGGACGTCGGTCTTGCCACGTCCAGGATGTCTCTCTTGCCACGTCCCAGACGTCTCTCTTACCACGTCCAAGACGTCTCTCTTGCCACGTCCAGGACGTCGGTCTTACGACAAAATCTATGTCGTCGGAAAAGAGACGTCATGTAAAACGATGTTTGAGGGGGTCCAATGTTTGTTGTTCTCCCGAAAATATAAAGTGGAAATTGCGTCGAACGCGCCGTCGAAATTTGACCCAAATGTACTAGTGCAAAGTATGGTCAAGAAGCCCCAGATCTAAGGTCAAAGAAGTTACAAGTTGGCCCTAAAATTAATTAAAGAAAAAAAGTTGTTGCAGGTCGACTCAAATATCAAGTAAATAAGTTACTTGGAAGGGTATAAATATACATTAAGAACCTCTCATTTCATATTCAAGCGAGTTTTTGGAGATAACATAAGTGGGTTTTCACTTGTGCTAGGAGGATTGGTGATCTCAACAAAGAAAATATAGCTTAGGAGAAAGGATGTCTACGAGAGTGAAGTGTATGGAAATGACCATACCGATTTTCTGAGGTTATATGCAATTTCAGAAGGGTGAAGCACTTATATACGTAGGTTTCATGCATATGAATCACGTATAGGGTATATGTGTATTGCAGTAAAGCAAAGCGCAAGTGTCCGCAGGTTGACAATGAATGAATCACATATCTATGCAAAAATTTGAATAAGGTGTTATTCTCTCAATGTTGAAGTTGAGGAAGCTTTGATGGTATGAGATCTTATGGATACATGTGTTAAATGATTAAAGGTATGTATTTATGTATGTTTTGATGGTTATATGTTGAGAGTTTTGGTATATGATTTGAAGCATATCTTGGAGGTCTTTGGCACATGGCTAGAGGCATGTCTTGGTGATTTTGGACATATGATTTGAGAGACATGACACATGCTTTGTTGTACATTTTGGAGATCATGGCTTATGCTTTGTTGCACATCTTAGATATTTTGGTACATGCTTGAGGTATATCTTGGATATTTTGGCACATGGTTTGTGGCATATCTTGGAAAGTATGGTACATGTTTGAGGCATGTATTGGAGGTCTTGGGACATGGTTTGATGCATATATTGGCACATGTTTGATGCATACATTGGTACATGGTTTAAGGCATATTTTGATACATGGTTTTATGCATATCTTGATGATATTGGGAATATGATTTGGAGGATGCTATTGGTAATATTGGCATAAGATTTATGCGATTGAACCAGTATTGATGATGATGATGTTTCAATATCAGTGATAGTAACAATGGCAGGTTGATGATGATGATGTATCAATATCAGTGACAATAATAGTGCCAGGTTGATGATGATGATGTATCGATATTAGTGATAGTTACAGTGACATGTTGAGTCTCTTATTTATATTTCTGGGAGGTTGGGTGGTGCATGAGAAGGTTGGTGTCTTTAGAGAGAAGGTTGGTTCTTGCAGGGGAGTTGAATATTCCTTTGAGTTGGTGTTCATAAAACTAGGGGGTTGGAGCCTCTTTCCAGATGGTGCTGGAGAATCTAGTGTGTTGGAGCTTCCTTTAGGTTGGAGCCTCTTTCCAATTGGAGCTAGAGAAATTAGGGAGTTTTAGATTCATTTAGGTTGGAGCTTGTAAATAGGGGGTTGGTGCCTCCTTCCAACTGTTTCTAGATAATTTTGGAATTTGGTGCTTCTCGTGGATGTAATATTCAATATATATATTAAAAAACATTATGTGGTTTTCTCCCATCTAGGTTTCCACATAAAAATCTTGTGTATTGTGTATCTGTGGTTATATGTTGATGATATATTGAATGAAATCATATGTGATAAAATAATTTTTACATATTATGTTTGAAAAGGGTAAAAGTGCTCAATACTGATTCACCCCCCCTCTCAGTATTGGTGAATATTCCAACGATTGGAATCAAAGCAGGTTCTTCAGAATCAATCTAACCACTGGAAGGTAGTTCATGGAGTGCACCAAGAATGGAACTCCATTGTTTGATGGTTAGAACTATGCCTTTTGAAGCAAAATGATGAAAATGTTTGTGCAAGCATAGGGATTTGATTTCTAGAAAGCAGTAGTAGACATATACACAATACGTGGCACTCCCTCAACTGATAGAGAAGGAAAGAAACTTAGTGAAAGCAATTCAAAGGCTAAAAATGCTATTTTGAATGGCTTGGTTGATTCAGTATATGCCAAGGTTATGCATTGTGATTCTACAAAGGATGTTTGGGACAAGCTTCAAAATGTTTATGAAGGAGATGAAAAAATTAAAGGGGCAAAGCTTCAAACTTATAGAGGACAATTCGAACAATTGAAATGAAGGAAGATGAAGATATTGCATCTTATTTTCTATGAGTTGATGAAATAGTGAACACTATTAAAGGATTGGGATAAGAAATTAAAGAACCAATAATTTTTCAAAAGGTACTAAGGTCTCTTCCATTAAGATTTGACCCTAATATTTCATCCATATAAGAAAGAGTAGATCTTGCTACATTGGGCATGGATGAGCTACATGGAATACTTACAACTTTTGAAATGAGAGAAAAACATGATAATCCATTCAAGAAGGAAGCAACTTTCAAAGAATCCAAGAAGACAAGAAAAAATAAGTAGAATTCAAAGTCAAACTGCAGTTGTAGCGATGATTCAGATGAAGATGAATAAATAACCAACTTTGTAAGGAAGTTGAAGAGAGGAATCGACAAGTACAAAGTTAATATTCCCTTAATGTGTTTTAATTATGGTAAAATAAGTCATTTTTCTTCCAAATGTCCTTGTTCTAGGAATTCATAAAGTGAAGAAGAAGAAGTTCCAAAGAAAGAAAATAAATATCAAAATGGAAACAAGAAAGAAAATAAAACAAAAGTCTTCAAGAAAAGCCTCTACTCAAAAGAATATAGTTCCTCATATGATGAGGATGATGATAGTGATAGTGACTCAGAAAGAGTTCTCTTCATGGAAATGGAATCTCAGAAAGGAACCCCTGAAAATTATGAAGAAGATTACGAAGAAGGTGAAGTGGATCTCGAAGCAAAACTAATCTGTGCTTTAAGCGAACTAAAAAGTGAAAGGAAGAAAAACAAGTCCCTTAAAGAATTGATCAAGCTAAAGGAAGTTTTTCAAAATCCCAACAAAAACTATGAAGAAGTCCAACATATTATTACAAATCTAAAGGTTTAGCTAGAAGAAGCCAGAGAGATTAAAGAAACACTTAAAAACCAATTGGAAGAAAAGCATAAAAAAACGAGTCTTTGGAAGTTGAAATTAATCAACAAGAAAAAGGACTTGAAGAAGAAATCATATCCTTGAAAAAACAACTTGAAGAAGAAAAGAGAACGAAAGAAGTAATGGATATCCAAATGATGAAGAAAGAAGAAGATTGTGAGACTCTTGAAGAAGAAGTCGTCACATTAAGGGTTTAAGTTGTAAATATAAATAAGAACTTGAAGAGCTCTCAAGTAATAGAAGATATTCTCAGCCATCAAAGATCACCCTTCAATAAAGTAGGTCTTGGATACATTGATGATGCCTCATGCAAGGAATATGCAAATGCCAATCCCAGCAAGAGCGTCGAAGAGAGAGGAAGCTCCATACAACCAGTAATGAAAGTTGAAGAGAAGTGTTCCAGATTCCTGGAAAAGAAGAATGAAGAGAAGGCCAAGAACTATGCAGACATTCTCAAAGGAAGGAATCATGGTCAACAAGAGTAAAAAATGAATGAATTTAGACGAGGTTTATCTCTATGAAGACCTTCTATCTCCAAGTATAAAAAAAGTTTCAATCATTGTGAAGGAAACAACAGAAGAGAAGATCATGATTGTTAGATTTTATAGCTCGGGAGGCACTCTGCATGTTTGTCTTGTATGCAGAAGTAGCCTTATATTTACACTACCAGACACTTGACTTTGTAATGGGTTTTTATAAAGTTGTAATAAAGTGGTTCTTTTATGTAAGTGACTTTTTAATGAAGTGTACCTTCTAATATTAAAGTGACTTTATTTCATAAAGTGCACTTATGTTATAAAGTGAAATTGTACTTTAATATTTAAGTGATTTATTTTGGAGGGAATGAATCATGTCCCTTGATCATGTAAAGGCAATGTAATATCCTAGATCTTGCTAGTCTAGGAAACGCTGCTAATCTGATATGTCTACTATCTGATCGGATACACTGGGGGTTTTTGGATGTGTTTCAGCTGAGTGTTTTACATGCTTTGTGTAGATAATTAATTGTTTGCAGCATATAAATGAGCATACAGATAGTAAATGAGACAAAAGAATGTAAACCATATATTATGATATCTCTGCAGAGTTCAATGTCGAATGCGGCTGAATAAAATAAATCACTCGGCTAGATCAATGAAAAAAGGATCTTAGCCAGAATACAATAAGCAGACTAAAGCAATAATACACGATACTAGAAGTAGGTTGCGGGATCAGTTGATGAGATGTAAGATATGTTGTAAGCTACGACAAACTGCTGCAAGAATGGAAAGTTTGCCCTGGTGGCCAAACCCCTCGGATCTTCCTAGAAACTGTCTCAATCAGTGCGCCCTACTCTCTCTCAGTCCTAGTGACTGATCTGCTGACAATTGGCCCTCTGTTGGACCCCAGATGGATCCTCCTGGGGAAATGTGCCCCTCTGTTGTTGGAAATTGTGCCCTAGTGATTCACCTGTCGGAATCAATTGATAAGGGTCTCAAACTGAGTGCCCTAGGCTGTTGGGAAATGGGTCGAAAGAATTTCCCTGGATCTGATCTAATGATCACTCGGGAACACCAAATGTGTCCTCCCCAACTGTCGCACCCTCAACGGCTTGAAAATGCACCCCAAATGATTTGTACGTCGGAATCTGACGAGAAACCGACCAATAGATGTGCCTTGCCTTCCTCTCAACTGGGTCGGAAGGGAATCCATGGAGTCTCCCTGGATGGGACAAGTCGACTCACTAAACCTCCTCAGAAGTTGTGCCCTCACCCTGAATAAGTGTGCCCTTGCTGCTGGAACTTGTGTAACTATTGTTGAAGACTGATGGAAGACATGTGTGATCTCCCCGGTGACTAGGGTGTGTCATCCAACACCGAAATCAACCATTGGTGTATTCCTCTTGGAATCCACTTAGCTATCTCTCCTAAGATGTGCCTCTCTCCTCAATGACAAGTCAAAATCTCCATAATGATGAATTAGGCTGCTTTACCCTTTCTTTATAGCTTCCCCAAACCCTAATTCATTGTTGACCTATTTTTAGCTTCTTTGTTCTATTTTTAGTTCACTTTGACTTAAAAGCGCTTTTAGTCACTTTTAGCTCAATGCCACTTTTGAATTATAACACCCTCAGCTGAAGTGACCTCTAGTAACCATGTTTACCCCTGCATGGCCCTGGCTATAGTCTAACGGGGTTGTTTAGGCCATTAAGCCTCATCTCTGGAGCTCCTATTTGGAAAGGGACATTACATGAAAGATTAGATCTTGGCCATTGGATTTAGGGATGTGGAAGGTGAAATGACACTTGGAAGGTGAAAGGTCACTTTCAGATTATAAGAGAATGCCTAGGGTAGTGTAAAAGACAAGTGAAGAAGAGATTGAGAGAGATTTGAGAGAGAGATTTGTGTAGGAAAGTGTGGGCAACAAGTTGGGAGCATTTCCCAAGGGAGATTGGGCACATTTCACAAGGAAAATTTTCTATTTAGTAGTTGTTGATATTTATTGCTAAGAGGAGACCAAGTGAGAAAGTGTTATTGTGGTGACAGTGGGTAGCCTTCCTAAGTTACACAAGACTATCCCCTTGATGCTTGAGACTTTACATCATATCGGGGTGCTAGATTTTGTTGTAACAGATAGGTAGTGGTCTTGATCCACCATCCCATCGTTTGAAGAAATTTGAGGATCCTAAGGCTACCCAACAGGCCTATCATGTGACCTCTTGTTGGGCACTAAGTTCTAGGTACTTTCAAACTGTTTTCTCACTGTTTGACCAGAAATCCAAACTTCACATCTTGACCTTCTAAGAGTACCAGGAGATGCACTGGGCTAGGGCGCATTGATCTATCCGGAGATTAGGTCAATCTCGTCACTTAAGGTGCCTCAATAAGAGGTTTAGGGTTTCTGCAACTACTTCTGTTGGTAACCCTAGCTGCAGTGCTTTTGGAAGCTGCTCCTGCCAGTAACCCTAGCGGCAGTTCTTCAACGAGCTCAATACCTAGCGGCTATGTTTCCTTCCAACGTTTTAGGCTGACTGAAGGGGCGTGGGCCCATAACCTGTTAGAATATAGAATATGGTGTGCTCGTTTTACCA
>CBVK0101517775.1:0-10556 GCA_900067695.1 Picea abies
TTTTGCCAATTTTTTTTTTTTTTTTTTTGTATGAGCATGTGGAAAGAAAGGTTTTTGGGATAAGCATGCACTTTGAGGAGGATCCTCAACAAAAACAACCACCATCACATCCTCATCCTTTACAATTATAATGTGTTTTGCAATAGCTCACTTGATTGAAAGTTGATTTATTTAGTAAGAGGTATTGAGTTCAAGTCTCTTCTTTCAATTTTCTTTTTGAAAACGTTCATGCATTCATTATAAAGTGCATTTCACTTAAATTATAAAAGTAAATCACTATTAAATATTTTTAATGTTTTGGTTCATTCATTCATTGTAAAGTGCATTTCACTTACATTATAAGCGTGAATCACTATTAAATAATTTTAATATTTTAGTTCATGCATTCATTGTAAAGTGCATTTCACTTAAATTATAAAAGTGAATCACTNNATGCATTCATTGTAAAGTGCATTTCACTTAAATTATAAAAGTGAATCACTACTAAATAATTTTAATATTTTATTTTAAGTTATTGTTTCACACAACTTTATAAATTTATAAAGTAACTACAATGTAAAAGTGATTCTCACTTATTCTATAAAAGTGGATCACTTCATAACTAAATTATCTTAAAAGTGAGATTATAGTCAAAGTTAGAGGAGGGGCATCACCACATGGAACAACTTCTACTTGATATGTGGCTCTTTGGTTACTATTTATTCTTGTTTCTTAAAAAAAGAATAAATTTCACATCCAAAGTATGTTTTTGGTGCCATTTTCTTAAATGGCCTATTTTTTCTTGAGATTTCCATCCATACCACCAATTTCATATTTTAAATCCATATTCTCTGCATATTTTAATATGGCTTCTCCCAATTATATTTTTTTTACTAGTACCTACTAATTCTCATGGAAATCCCATATGGAGGATGCATTAACAAGTAAAGGATTGTACCATATTACCTTGGGAAATGAACAAGACCCCACTGATGCCAAAAACAAATCCAAATGGGATAGTAAAAATGATGAAGCACATGGACTAATAAGAATGTCATTCTCTCTTTATTTAAGGTTTCACCTTCAAGGAATTGATGTCCCAAATAAGTCTTGGAAAAATATTCAAGTTGTGTTTGGTAAACACAATGTGATTCTATCCCACCAGACTGAAAATTCATTGATGACCTTAAGTCTCGATTATTTTCATTATATTGAAGATTATTTATCTAAGTTTGAAACACTTAGAATTTTATATAAATATTTTCAAATAGATGTGAAGGATGAGAGATGCGTATATTTTATTCTTGATAAGATTGGTAGTGCATATTATATATTTGTATCTACTTTTTATGCCACCAAAGAATATATAGGGAGTTCTTATCAGACTCTTGAGTCTTGTGTGATTCTCTAATTAGAGAGAAAGATAAGATTATGAAACTTGGAGTGATCAACACTACAAGTACATGTAACAAATCCTTAGTGTCCCAACAAAAAGATAAATACAACAATGCCAAGAAGAAATATCCTTGCCACAACAACAAGAAAAACAAAGGGACCCAAACCCTCTCAGCTAGCTTCTGCTCCCAATGGTGACAAAAGAGAAAAATCCAAAAGTAAGAATATTGACAGGAATTACAAATTTTATGGGTGATATGGTCATGTGGAGTCTAGATGTTTTAAAAAGAAGTAATCCTTAGAAGCAATGATGAATAAACATATCATCAATATTGATTCTTCTTCTTCTAACTCTTGTTCTCATGGACATGCACTTTCTACTTCTGGTTTCTCTTTCATTGCAACTTCTACTTCTTCTTCAGGTGAGTGGCTTATTTATTCTAGAGAATATTATCACATGGCTATGGATAAAGCCATTTTTTCTTCTCTTAATGAATGTGAAACCAAATATTTGTTGGTGGTGATAGATCTCTTAATGTTGTAGGGTCTGGAATAGTTTAGGTAGTTAATGGTCATTTCAATGATTTATTATGTGTTCTAAGTCTTTCTTTCAACCTTCTATCGGTGTATCAGAAACTCATTCTGGTGAAGTAAAAACCATAGGGTTTTCTCCGCACCAAGTTGTAATCAAGGATTTAAAAGATCCTAAGCATGTCTTAGCAATTGAAATTGTTGATGATATTATCAGGTTGTACAAATTTGAAAACTTTGGGTCATCATCTTTTCCAATCATTTTTTCTCTCATAATGATGAGTTGAGAAAAATTTAGCATGAGTGTTTTGGTCATATAAATTATCTCTCATTGTAGCAACCATGTAATCAACATATGGTGACTATTATTCCTCTAATTTATTGCAGAGATGGTATTTGTGTCAATTGTGTTCTCTATAAACATCATTGGGACAGTTTTGAAAAACATGCCTCTACCCCTTTGCATCTTGTTCATAGTGATTTGTGTGATCCATTTTCTTATCCTTATTTCTCCAGGTGTACGTAATTATTATCTTTAATTGATGGCTTCTATAGACACACTTGGTTTACTTCTCAAAACTTAAGAGTCACATTTTTTACTATTATTTTTCCTACAATGCCTTTGTAGAAAAAAAATATGGACATCAAATTAAAAAGTTAAGAACATATGAGTGTTATAGCATTAATTTCCACCAAATATGAATTGATGACTTGTTTGGAATTTTCTATGTCCTAGTTGTGGACATTGATCCCTTTTACCTACTCTAGATTCTTAAAAAAGAAATATTTATTGACATATATGCACCCTACCAATTATACAAGGGATGTATATATGCATGTTTCTCCATTAAAAGTTGCATACATCTTATTTGTTCTCAAAAAAGAAAATTCCACATTTTTTGGGTGAGGTTCATGGGTTTACCCAATTCTTGACCCTTTATTTCCAATAAATAACTAACTTTAACCACTCCAACCACTTGGGGATGGTATAAATTGAGCATAAGCCATGAAGAGAGGACAATAATACTTGAATCAAAGTTATGCTGGCTACTTCCAACCTTTTCTGCAAACACTTATTTCCCCATTGTTGATTCATGTCCTCAAACCTAGAAACCTTTGTTTCCAGCCTTTTCCATGCTTCACATATCTAGCCAAGAAGTTTCCCTTGATCTTCTTTCGGTCTACAAAAGCATTGGAGTCAGAGGTGTTGGAGATATTACACACTCGCCTAGTATTTGTTTTCCTAGGTTGAATAGTCTATGTTCAGGGTGCCCCTACTTAGAAATATTCTCCCATATATGAGAATATTATCCCCTATATGAGAATAGTCTCCCTTATATGAGGGTGCCACATCCTCTTCATTCTCAAGTGAGTTACACCTTAGTTATACTAGTGAAGTGGATTCTTGCATGGCAACCTCTGTATTATCACCAAGTGTTTCATGCATACCTCAATATCATCACCATGAGGGGGAACTTACCTTAGAATAATCACCAAGAAGGAACCACAGATGTGAATGCATGATTATTTCCTCACTCCACTCTTGATTAGTCAGTTAATTGATGACCTCATGGCTAGTTAACTAGGAGTAAGTGTAAGTTTAATCCAGAGTTTGTCCATGAGTGTCTAGATCTCTCTAGATCACTACCATGGAGAATCAGTTTTGTCATGTAGAGTATATCATGTGTATTTTTATCATTACTCATTCAGTTAATACAATTATTTCATTATAATCTCTTCTCTTCTCTCTTCCAAGATTTATGAGTTCATTTTCTACTAGCTAGGTTTAATGTGAAAAATTCACATGGTATCAGAGCCTTGATTGCCAGGAGAAATCACATAAGAATTTCTATTTGTAGGTATAGGAGTAATATGTAGTCAGAAAATATGGATTACTTTCCATAAATACTTCTCAAACCTCATAACTACTTCAAGTGGAAGTTGAAAATTTTGCATCGGCTAATATGTAGAGGCTTGTACCATATTACTATGGTGACAGATATTAACCCAAATTCTTTTTTCGAGAAGAATAGGTAACTCAACCACATGGATGAGGCATGTGACCTCCTCTATGTATCTATGTCCCCTGAGATTCTATTTCACATTGAATCTTTTACCAGACAAAATGATATTTGGACAAAGTTGGAGGATGTATTTCACAAACAGGATGAAATGAGAGGCCACATGCCCAAGGTCGAGTTAAATTCCTTATGTTTGAGGAAATTTTCAAACATCTTGGACATCTTTATGAAGTTCAAGTCACTCCTCCTTCAACTAAATGGATGTGGTGTTGACAAATCAACTCAATAAACCTATTTAATCCTTTCTATTATAACAAACTATGGTATGGATTATGCGGTTTTCATATCATCTTTCTATACAAATATTTTCACTTCAAGATCTACCTGGGAAATGCTGACAATAGATAAGTTTATTGAAGCCCTCATGAATCAACAATAAAATATCATCAATATGGGGATAATGAAGGGATCCAATGTGCATTCACTTGTTGTGCATGAGAGAAGTATTGCATGCAATCCGAAGACCAAGAAAAAGGAAAGGGAAATGCACATGTACAACCAAAGAAGGAAGGTTACTCCAAACCCTTCGATGATTCCTCAAACTCCAAAGTTGGAAAAGGAAATAAATGGAAGACAAAATGAGGTTATTGTAACCATAGTTATCATCCCATTTCTGCATCCATGAAGAAAAATATTGATTAGATGGGACAGATTCTTCGGAAGAACAACCTTGAGGATCACATTCTTGAAGCTGACAAGAACAAGTTGGAAGATTAATCCAAATGAGGTAACTCTCATACATTGATTTTCATTAACTCTTCTCCAAATGCATGGATCTTAGATTCAGGTGCATCCCATCATATGGAAGCAACATAGAATGTTTTATCTTCCATTTCTGCATGCATGGGTCCTCCTATCCTCATGGGAGATGATACCCTAGTTGAATTCATTGGAAAAGGGAGAGTAGAAATCCCACACAATTTTTTTGAGAATTTCTTGCATGTTCCAAAAATATCCATGAATCTACTCTCCATTTATCAGATAATGCATTTTATTACAACAAAAAGGGTGGAATTCACACCTAATCCTGTAACCATATATGATATGCATGATAACTCCACGATTGTCATTGGTGAGGTAAACCACCAATATCGTTTGTATGCATTCAGTAAGCTCATTACTAAATCTAATTCTGCTTTACTACTTATGCATGTTGATGATATTAGTAGATTATGGCACAAGATATTTGACCATCTAAACTTCAAATACATGCAACAAATATGCAAAAAGGAAATGTATGGAAAACAAAAATCAGGTTAGATTTGCATCTAGAGCTATAAGGGAAAAAGGGATTCCATAATTGATACACAGTGACATGTTTTTCCATTTATTGGTCCCCTCACTAGGAGGATATTTGTATTATGTTCCTTCATACAAGATTTTTCTAGGAATACATGGCTATATTTCTTGAGGAAAAAATCACACGTTTTCAAGAAATTCAAAGAGTTTAAATCTCTTGTGGAAAACTGGAAAAACAAGAAGATCAAGGTGTTGAAAAATGATAATGGAGGTGAATTCTATGGAAAGGATTTTGAGAATATCTTTAATAAGTGTAGAATAGCATGCAAAAATACCACACCATATACCCCACAACAAAATGGAGATGTTGAAAGAATGAACGAGACATTGATGGATAAGGCAAGGAGCATGCTAAGTGGTGCTGGGTATGCACACGAATTTTCGGTAGAGGTAGTTGACACTACAAAATATTTTGTAAATATGTCTCCTTCGTTAGTGCTAGTCAACATGACTCCACATGAGGTATGGTTCGGTAAGAATCCTTTGATTTTAGATCTCATAGTATCTGGATATGATGCATTTGTGCATGTTCCCAAGGATAAGAGGAACAAGATGGAAAATAAGGAATTCAAGTGTATTTTCATCGGCTATAAGGATGGAATGAAAGGATACAAACTGTGGGATCTAGTGCTGAGGAAAACAATGTATATTCAAGATGTGGTCTTCAGGTAGGTCAAAGGAATTTCCAATTTTGAAGAGGTTCAAAATGATAAAGAACCAGAGAAGCTAGCGTTTAAATTTAGGAACGAAGAACATGATTCAGATGATTCAATTGAATCAAATGAAGAGGTGGAACAAATAAATATTCTTGTATAGAGGTATAAATGGGTAAGGAAACTAGATGAAAGGTATATTCCACCTTATTTATGTTCTACATTTTTTTTATCTACCATTGATAGGGAGCCCAAGTTGGTTAGGGAGGTATTTGACTCAATAGAGGGTAAAATCTTTAAGGATGTCATGGTCGAAGAAATGGAATCCTTGCACAAGAATGGGACATGGGATTTAGTCGAGATACCCAATGGAAGAAAACCTATTGGTAGCAAGTGGGTGTTCAAAAAAATATTGAACACGACAGGTCAAGTCAAGAAGTTCAAATCTCAAATGGAAAGTCAAGGGAGTCAACTACGGTGAGATTCTTCACCTATTGCAAAATTAACTTCCATTAGATTATTATTGTCTCTAGTTGTAACATTTGATCTTGAAATACAAAAAATGGATCTCAAGACAATTTTCCTACAATATGGGGACTTGGAAGAAGAAATCTACGTGAAATAGCCTAGAGTATTTGCAGTAAAAGAAAATAAATATATGGTATGAAAATTAAAAAGATGTCTTTATGGTATAAATCAACCACCAAGGATGTGGTATCAAAAGTTTGACACATATATCCTTATTTTTGGATTTGTTATAAGAAAGGTTGATCACTATGTATGTTTTGAGGAAGAAGGTAGTCATTTCATATATGTAGTGTTATATGTTGATGACATGCATTTGTTGATCCGAGATATCCTTGGATTATCATTAATCTTTTAAATACATAAGAAACATTTACTTTCCATTTGAAATAAAATGATCGCTTGACTGTATGAAAAATACATGTGAAGTACTTATCTAACCAAATCCACTTTAATGATAAAATTGTTGGACAACTGAGAGGGGGGAGTGAATTAGTTGTTACTATGCTTAAACAATTATGCCCATTTTAAAATCATTACAGAACACTCACTGATGATCAAAATAGTGCAGGGAAGTAAGCAATAGAATATTCAACATCAATCACACACATGAAATATATAGAGACAGATATTCCTGAGGAAACCCATAAAGGGAGAAAACCTCTTCTTCTTGATATGATAATTAGTCTTTATTTTCTGTACATTATCATTCTTATGAGAAAAAACTCCTTTTGAGGCTACCACCTCTGTTTTACAAGCAACAAATTGCTGAGAGCACCAACTCTCTGGTTTCTCTAGCACCCACTATAAGGAAGCACCAACTCCCTTTATGTTCCATCCCCAACTGGATGGAAGCACCAACTTCTAGTCACACAGGCACCAACCTGTAAAAGATGCAACTTGTTGAGAGCACCAACTATCTGGATTCTCTAGAACCCACTAGAAGGAAGCGCCAACTCCTTGAGTGTTCCAACACCAACTGGATGGAAGCATCAACTTCCAATTACATGGGCACCAACCTATATAATAGAGAACAATAGTTCTCCCTTGCACCAACCTACCACCCTGGTTTTTCTGGCTACAACCAGATGGAAGCTGCAACTCCTTGTGTTCAAGAAACCACTTGAAACTCTGAGGAAAATAGTCCTCCCTATGACCTCCCTACCACCCTGAGATATAAATCATTGTTACTGAAATTTATTACAGTGATACATGATTTATCAATGGCTTACCAGTCTCATCACTATTCTTCTACACTGCTCTGCTATGCCTACATCAATGTCTTCCTTCTTGCATCATCATGCACTTTCTATTCTTCTGCTATGTCTCTACATGCACACCTTGCCTTTCTCTACCTCTCTCAGATATGCATGTGTGTTCTATCTCTTTCTTCTGCATTTTATGCTCTATGCACCATTTCCATTCTCTGCGCTACGCCTCTTCTGTGCACTTCAGCTCCTGCACACAACCTGCTTCTACTTGCATGAATAACTATCAAAAGAAGCAACCATCTCTTCTTTGTTCTACATATAATTATCATGCCAAGTCCTGTTCCAGATCATACACTCAATTCTTCATCCTCTCTGGTGATTATCATGAATTTGTTCTTCATCAGTGGTCATTATCCTGAGATTCTTTGGCTTCTTTGGAAGTTATAGTCTTTGACACTTTTCCATCTGTCAATTGTTTCTATGATGAGTCTTCATTCCACTAGAATTTACCTCGAGACTCTTCAGCTCCTCTAGCGATCACCCTGAAGCTCTTCTAATTCTCTAGCATATACAAACACTTTGTTCCATTAGTTATAGAGATTCATTTTGTCTTCTTTGGCTTCTAAGCCCCTTCCTTCATGTGACCATCATCAATGACTATACACCTAACCAATAGGCTCTTCGTGACTCACAACTTTGGGAATCTTGGTATGAGACATCTCAATTCTCCCAACTCCCGATATCCAAAGTGGATCTTAGCAACACTAGATCCTTCCTCTATTTTCTCTCTCCACATAACCACTGGCTATGACCCGGGGCCAAGCACTACGAGACTTCACGTTTAAGTTATTTGGATGTGAGCCAACCCTGAATTTCCTGACTTCCGAACTCTCAAAATCTGAACTAACGCCTAGAGAGCACTAGCTCTGTTCTCGATATGACCTTGGGCAATGAACTCATGTGACCACACAATTTTGGACACGTGCAAAGGTGGTTTAAAATAAACTGCGTTTCACCCCACAATTTACCTCGAGACTCCACCTGTCCTTTCTCCAAAACCATGGTTTCGATTGCGGCCCACCTTCAACATTTTAAAGTTCATGCACCTTCAATCCCCATAATGCAATGGGACCGTTGATCTCACGATCTTGATGGTGCTCCTAAATGGATGGTTCAGATCTATCCTCTCAAGTCTATGGATCATATCTAGCCTTCCTAAATAAATGAATTTGATTTACTTCATGATCAGGGCTCTAGGAGTTTCAAATCTCAAACCCTTCTTTTCTCCATATGCCAATATTGCGGAGTCAATGATCTGTGGACACTTGTTCTTTTCAATCGATGATCAGGATATCCTCTGGGAGTCCAGCCTTTGGGACTTTCAATTATCAAAATCTCATTTCTTCCATAGGTCAATCTTATGGTGTTGACGATCCACTGACACGTGTCCTTCTCAGATTAACGGTTGAGATCTCCTTCGGGTCTTTGGACTTCGTAGATTTCAAATCTGAATTTTAATTTTATCTCTGTCACCTTTTTTCGGACTTGACAATCCATTGACGTGTGTCCCTCTTGAATCTCCTTTGGGTCTCCAGACTTTTGATATTTCAAATATCAACATCACTTCCTTCAATTTTTCCCGGAGTGTTTTTTATGAAATGAAAATATTTCTGCCATTCATCCTTCTGGTAACCGATGGTTTGGATCTTCTTCGTCCCTCGGTTCTTCGGTGATATCGTTTCCTTCCCAACCACAAACTCTCAAAGTTGTTCACTCCAGAGTTGTGGATCATGTGCCACCTGTCAGTATTGATGACAGATGGTCCTTGCCTACTTTGGGACTTCGGGACTTTGACAAGTCATTGCTCCATTTTCCCCTGGAGTGTTCACCTGCTGAGTAATTCATAAGTGGTGGAGACCACTTTTTGTCGATTAATAATTCCACTTACACTATCCTTCCACTATAGTAGATCAATGGTCGAGAATTCTCCCAAAGTGATCTTCAGATTGAACGTTTTTTTTCCACTTCAGGATTTCGACATTCAAGACTTCGGGACTTTGGGAAAGTGCTAGTGGTAAAAATCCTAAAGTAAAACTCTCAGAGTGATGTAACTTACTTATGTCACTTGAAGACATGTCATGAGTCGAGTAGCTACCACATGTCACTCAGATGCATGATTTGCACGTACCTAAAATGTTGATTCAACTTGACACTTCTCATTGTCTGATTGCACCATGTGTCTTTGCTGACGTAGTCTGCTGACATGGTCTGTCGACATGGTTCTCTCTGATATAACGATCATCGTAAATTCTCCAGATCCAATGGTCCTTATTCATTTTGAATTTTGGGACTTTAGGTAATTTGACTTTTTAAGTCACCAATTCTTCCGAAGTGAGATTCCCCGAACAATAACCTCCTCACAACTTTAGACCCAAAATGATTGATGTTTGTCAATCATGCTCTTAAATCGATGGCTCGATCTATCTTCGGTGCTGCTCTTCTATCTTATCCTGTTGGCGCAAGTTTAATCAGACTAGGGTTCTTCTCAAGTTACCAACAAAAGGTACCATGTAGTCTAGAGCACTGACATTTTCATCTCCTCCGAAGAGAATAAGTCTCACCCGAAGCCCTTTTGAGACAGATATATAGGGAAGGGTAGGGAAAAGACTTAAGAGGATGTTGGATTATTGAGAGGGGGGGTGAATCAGTAATAACATAATTATAATCATTTTTCTTCAAATTTTATATCAATGTATAATTATTGTCCAATAATGAGCAGTAATAAATAAACAATCGCACACATACACAATACACCAATGTTTTACGTGGAAACACAAATCAGGAGAAAACCACGAAATGATTTTTCTTATATGTCTTGAAGA
>CBVK0101517776.1:0-14051 GCA_900067695.1 Picea abies
AAAAACTTGAACAAACATCAATTACCTTATTCAACAAAAACCAAAAAGATGATTCAAAACTTTGTTTCAGTGCTCTAGAAAACCACCATGTATCGATATCAATCCTCCGATTAAGCCTATGGAACAAAGGGAAGAAATAAAGAAATAAAAGAATACAATTGCAATTAGTAATAGAAATGCTTTGAAATCCCTATCCTCGAGCTTATATTTGTCTATCCATCCGATGAATTGTGTTAAATGTGTTCGGCCGAAAGCCTATGTATACAATTTGGCACGAAATAAAACGATACGACATGTCGTTTCATTTTTTCCGATGAATGAAATTCGTTCAACAGTCTTTCAACCGAAAGAATGGTTTTTCGGCTGAAAAACTTGGAAACCATTCAGTTTTGATGGTTTCCATTAGATTTTAGTCTTTCGACCGAAATATTATTTTTTCGGCCGAAAATAGGAAATTGGGATTGAAAACTAAAACTAGAGAATTGCCCCAAGCTTAACTAAACTTCAGAGGTTGCGGACTCCTGCAAATACTGAGAATTTGGTTTCGAAAATGACACCAGCATTTCCAAAATTGAATCTACTTTCAATTCCTATAATTTTTTTTTCATTTTCTTTATTTTTATCTAATTTTATTTAATTTTAAAAAAAAATCACTACATAATATTTTCAGCAGACATTATGATTCGATGAAATGAAATATCGGTATCTCTAAAAATATACAGTGAAAAATTTGGAAAAAAATATATTCATAATCCTTAACTGTTCTTTTCGAAAGGGTATATTTAGATTTTAGTTTTAAGTAAAAGGTAAGATAGATACAACATGTAGAAAAACATGTGTTTAAAATCTTCAACGTTTTCAGCTTGGTCAACTTAAAAAAATTCTAGAAATTATAATATTCATCCATTAGATTCAAAATTATAGTCATAATAAAATAGAGTCTCTGTAGATTGTTGCAGTATATTTCGTTTCTTAAAAACATAAGTTTAATAATAGATACATTGTTGTAGAAATAAGTAACTCATTATCATTCATTTCATGTTTAAGGAACATATTGTTAAAATTGTCAAATTGACATATCAAATCATGATAAAAAAAAATTGAAAAATAGTCATTGGAAAGTTAACACAATTCTTCACAAGTTTTGTTTTTACTGTAAAGTGAAATTCTAAATAAAAAAAATACTTTTGTATGCCGGAAGTTGAATAACTTTTGAAAATACAGTTTTTTTTCTCATAAAACAAGCAAAAGTGTAACCCATCTTCATGATTTCACCCTTTTGTATGTGGCTTTCCTTCTTTATTTCTCCTCCATGGATTTCCTTTGTAGGGTTGTTTCCCTTTCACCACCAATGCCAGAGAAGAATTGTGATATATGTTATTGAGATTCTTTCTGCGCTCCTCCTCTTGCAGAAGAATACCTTTCAATTCATCGAATGTAGGGGCCTTTTCCCTAGATGCACGACCAGTAATGAACATTTGATATTCATCCAACATGCCATTTAATGTGACAATGACGAGGTTAGTACTGGAAATCTTCTCATCAATATATCCTAGCTTATATTTCAACTCTTTGATTCTAGAAATGAAGTTGTTGATATTTTCATTCTCCTCCATCTTAATTGAAAGAAGCTTACTCTTCAAAAATAATACATGGTTTGTGTTCATCGTATCATACAAACCTTTAAGTGTCTCCCAAGCTTCATGGGATGTTTTTCATTCCCTAATGTGTGGGATGATATTGTCCTCGACAAACATACTCAAGAGCAGCTTCTCTTTAGTCTCTTTTCACTCCCAATCCTTAACTGAGGTTTCCAGGGCAACTGGTTTGTATCCTTCCATAACTTCCAATTGACATAATTTTCCCCATCTAACTTATTTGATTCATTTATATATGAATCTGCCATTTTTTTAAGCACTAAAATGGCTAGTAATAACCAATACTCTAGAACCCAAAAAAAAACTTTGTAATAATCGATGTTCCAAATTCTGGATAACCCAAATCACAATATATAACATCACCTCTTTATAATGTGAGCTTTGTCATAATCCGTACACCATGAAAAAAATATAATTGCACTGCCATATTACTAATAAAAACCATATCATCACATTATCACACACCACCATTTAGCCTTAGTTCAATTTTTTTTTTTTTTTAATTCACCACAGCATGACACCTTTCCACATTATCTTTAAGTTATGATTTATGTTCCTCTTTACACAATATAAAAAACATCTTTCACCAAATCATCCAACATTCAACCATAAAAAAACCTCTTTCACCGAATCGTCCAGCATTCAACCATAAAAAGACAAAAAATTCCTTTTTACTGAAATTTACCAGCCATAAAAGGAAATATGTATATCTTCACCACCTCTTTCAAAAAAAAATTTGAATTCCTCTTCCACATAGATCCTCTAGCCTCAATCGCCCCTCATATTTTAGTGATTCCAATGGCCCCAAGAGTCCACGACTCACCCTTACAATGGACATGCAACAACAAATAATCTCCTCCACGCAGATTGATGGCTCTCTCAAGCAACCCTTGAAACTCCTTCATGTTCTTATGGTATAAAATGGATATTGACACTGACAATGACCTTCTCTTCAAGAGAAAATGATGGTCCCTTACTTCAACAGATAGAAAAAACATGTTAACACAGTGGATAATAGATTTATGTGCTCCTCTGCATGGATTTCTCTGCACTCGACAAACAACCCAACTCTTCCACACCAGTTGCAAATCTCATAGTAAAAAATATTTTGGCTTCTCGTGCCTACTCCACGCACAAGACTCAGTCTCACAACCATCAAAGGTCTCAAGGCTATCACAGTAGTCACAACTCACAACTCTCTTACAAATCAACAGTCACAACTCCCTTACATAGATCATCACACCTCGCAGTGCTCATGACTCTTAGGCCTCACTAATTTTACAACACTCATGCCATCTCTGACTCAAACGACCCTCACGAATCTCTTGGCTCTGATACCAAATCAAAGAACTCACACAGACATAGCAAACAAAGACACGAGAGAACACACAATCGACTTGTCTATGGCATTATAGGAATGGGTATTTATACAATGGTAAGATGAGATGCACTGTTGATTGGTTTCAAGATCAATGGTTGGAATTGCTTCTTCCAGACATTTCTCGTTCTTCCAAGAAGTTACTGGAGTCAGTTCAGTCGGTGCATTTACTGCATGCTTATCTATATAAACTACCAGGCTGACTGATTGTTTAATTAATTTCTAACAGTTATTTGGTCTTGAACCCTTAATTATTTGACAACAGAAACCTATGGGTTTGGAGTAGGAAATGAGAGAAAACCATAAGAAAATGTAAACATGCAATCCAATTAATGTATGCAGGCAGACGAGAGAGATGTATTCTATGCAGAGTCTAGATGAGAATGCTAGTGATTTCACATCTCGAATTATCAGATTCTTCTTCCTTAGCCCGTTGGTGTTGGGCGTGGATTTTGTGTTGAGCATCTTGGTCGCATTGTTCACAACCATAGGTTTTGTGCCATATATTCTCCTCCCAGTCCATGGTTACACTAACCATGGATAAATGGCACCCGAATGGATTTTGGGGGAATCACCTCCAAGAGCGATGTCTTCATCTATGAGATGGTACTTCTTGAGATTATCAGCAGGTGAAGGAATGTGGATATCACTCAGGCTACTGACAACTGGCATTTTCCTTCCATTTCTTTTAACAAAGCGACGCAAGATAAAATGGAAGAATTGATCAAGTGGATTGGAATTGAAAAGTCCATAGGGTTTAGAGGAGGCATATAGGTTGATAAGGACGACCTTATGGTGTATTCAAAGCAATTCAATGCTAAATATTTCCACAGGAACAATGGTGTGAATATTAGAGGGGGAATTGGAGATAATGGATATCAAAATGGACACTTCCTTTTATTGCCCCGAGACTTGGAGATAATGGATATAAGAATGGGCACTTCCTTTTGCTACCCCATCCCTAGTTTATTTGAAACCCACCAGGGATACCACTCTATCCATTGTTGAGTAAATGGACAAGGACCTGTGAATGTAGCCAAAAGGTTGCTCAAATTGGGAATGGTGTAGCCGAAAGGTTGCTCAAATTGGGAATGGAGTTCCTTAAGCTTTTCAACCTGAAATATCAAAGTTCCCTTCGGTGTGAAGTCTTTGTTCTTTGTTAGTGTGATATTCACGTTATATTTACAGAAGTACAATGCATCACTTTGAAGAGTGATTATTATTTGGATAGCATACTAGTATTATGAAATTTTATCTATGTAAATAGTGCCTTGTATCACTTGGACTCGTGGGAATTTTATCTATGTTAATAGTGCTTTGAATTACTTTTATTTGTGGTTATTATTTAGCTAGGAATATTGGTATTTTAAAATTGAATATATGTAAATATTTTCTTCTTCTTTTTATTATGTATATAGACATGATTTTCTTCTAAGACAAAATGTTTAAGTACAATCAGAGTTGAGGTTAAAAGTTATTAAAAATGATACGACCTCAATGAAAGTAGTTACAACAATGACCATAAGGGATCTTGATGCTCTTGCAGATACTGTTTAGGTTGAAAAGTTTTTCAATCATGGAGTAAGACCTATAACTGCCTCTTATTGGCTAAGAGTTTGTCTTCGTCATATATAACAAAACAAGTTCTTGCAATAAAGGAAATGTGCCCTCTTAACCAATAACATGTCATTTCAAGTGGCATGGTTTTCTTTGAATAGCCGTGATGAGTGAACCTACATTTACAAATAACCACCAATGATGGCTATCCTCACTGTAAGTTAAGTTATGATAAGTTTTACCACTTTCTCTCTCACACACATATAATTTACTTGTAAATATTTTTATAAACCATCACTTTAAAATAACCATAACTTATTAAAGAAAGCTATACATACATCCATACATATGTGAAAATTTATGTTATGATCATTTTTACCACTTTCTCATTCATTCATATATATATAATTGTAAATAATTTTATATACCATCACTTCAAAATAACCATAACTTATCAAAGAAAGTTATACATACATCTATATGTGAAAATTTTAACATGTTTAATGGAAAGTATTGAATTTCTCGATATTTAATAATTAAAATTAAATAGAAGAATGATATTTTTTTATAAAACCCCGAGTTTATAAATTTAGTTCATGTTGATCCGCTAGTAATATAAAAAAGTCAAAAACATAGAAAAAGATAAAAGATAATGAAAATCTTAGAGACAATTATATCCTAACAATTAAAGAATAAATTAAAATAAGTTTAATGAATGTTATAAATCATCAAATTACAAGATAAATTTATTTTGAAACTCCAACCTTATTTCTAAATAAATTGTATCATACATTATTAAAATATCTTATTAATAACTAAATAAATATATTTTAAAATTCAACTCTAGTTCTTAATTTAAACATATTCAAAAATATTGGATAAACTTATATGACAAAGAAAACTTTGGGAAGAGATTAAAATACAAATAACACAATAATTGAAATGCAAGTGAAAGAAGGCATATTCTATGAATATAATGTAATTGCAATGAGATTAGAATTTATAAGACATGTTGTTATATTACATATATGGCTTTAAATATATTTATATGGCTATAATGTATAAGTTAAGAAGATGGATGAGAAACAAAACTTATAATTTTCTTGAGTTTTTTTCACCCAAATAAAACATGGTTTGTTATACTATACATGTTTAAAAATAAAAGAATATTCCTGAAATGTGATATTTCCACAATTTCAAATATTTATGACAGATAAGATGAATTATTGATATAATTATATTACTAGTTGGGAGAGAGGCTTTGTTTTAATGTTTAGTAGTTTCAAACTACAACAACAATGCACACAATCATATTTGTTTTTTTTCCCATGTTTGTAATAATGGTGGCATATGGAAGCTACAAATTGTGCTTAGAGGATTTGGTAATGGAATAGGGGGAGGTGGAAATTACTTCACAAACTTGTTTCAAGAAGAGGAAAACAAGGTGTCGGGTACCAATGTAAGGGGGAATTGATCATAAGGTATCAATCAATACATATTGTCAATAGGGCTCAAAACACATGACACTAGTCAAGGTATCACTGGGTTGAGAAGGAAGAAGTCGCTAACATGATATGAGGGGAATCACTACGTATAGGGAAAAACAATATCCATGATAGGGAGAATAATTTAGAAAGGGTTGTCAAGAAGGCTTCAATGCTAGATACTTAAAATTTTAACAATGCATTGGGTACCAAAGTTACACAGGCTAATGGATAAGTGTTTGATGAAATTATTGTTCTCTAGTTGTTTGAAGAAAATTTTAACTTTTTTTTTTTTTTTTTCTGCTTTCCAAAAATAATTTCAACATATAATTTTTCCTTCCTTTTAAAGTGTTGTGAACCTAGGATCATATATGAATTTAAAAGATGAAAGAAAATTAAAATGGATAGGTCATCAAAGAAATTTAGATATGTATTGCATTTAAAATTGAACAAGATTATGATGAGCACACTCCAAAAATTTCATACTTGAAAATATCAAAGTATGAGAAGTCATTAAAGTTATACCCCTAAATAGTTTTTCATGGGAGAAATTAATAAAAATATCCCAAATAAAATAAGCTTAAAAGTGTTTGAAACAAGAGGGTTGAAACAACTTCAACAAGATTTCAATGACAATTATATAAACTTAAAATAAATTGCATCTACCTTTTACAAGCATGGATCTTGCTCGTCTGGACATGCAATGTCATGGGAATGTATGGAATAATATTGAGAGAGTTGAGTAGAAAGGAATATGAAAGAGAAAGTCAAGAATATTGATTCACAAATATTTTGAAAGGAAGAACTTGCTTCTAGTAGAAAGATCCATGTAGAAAAATTCTCTAACAACCCACTGCACACCTCTTGAATCTGCCTCTTCTTCTATTTTATAATCTCTTATTCATATTCTTGAAAATTATTTTAAATTAGGGTTAGGGTTTTATTTACCCTATTTGTGAGCTTAGATATGTGTGTCATCAATTGGGATCCAATTTACAAGCTCATGAATTTATTTAAATAAATCAATTTCTGAAAATAATTTGTTCTTAAGGATGAAATAGTCCTGACTATAATTTAATTTGTAGGACCTGATAACTGTTATTTCAACCATTGAAACCAATTCCATAGTGTTCTTCATATATTTATCTTTTCGACAAGGTCTCATTTCTCAAAACGAATGTCTGGATAAAACATTATGAGCTCCAAAATATGGAGACTCAACCACCATTGATCTGGTTTGTGGGTAAATCATGTCCCTAGATTTGATTCCACCTCTCTTAGTCCCACATTCATTTGGGAAGGAAAAACTTGGCGTTTATAATGCATATGTCTCCCTAACCATTTATGTGTGAAATAGAGGAACTTATGGAATCCTTAGTGTAGCTATCGTGCCCTAGAAAATTTATGTCTTTGTAATATTTTGGTCGCACAATCATCACCCAGTTAACTTGTGAATGCCTGACACATCATGTCGAATCACTACCCATCATCTGCCACATGTCATTGGGAGGTGTGACAAGAAATAAAGGGAAATAAGATTAAGTATTAATGGAAGTGGATCGATAGGAGTGAGAGGAGTGAGTCTATGCACAATTAGGACCATGTACAAGCGAGCGTCGTAAACGTAGACATAATAATGGAAATGGCTAAGGATGGAATGATAAGTATAGAAATAGCTAAGAATGGAATATGTTAAGTATGGAAATTGTGTGGAAAATTGGAAAAATGTCTATGTATGGAGAGTAGGGAGGGAAGATAGAAATGATTAAGTATGGAGAGTAGTGAGGAAAGAGAGAAATGACTAAGTATGGAGATGAGAGTAAAGAATGTGAGAGTAGAGTGGAAAGAGAGTAAAAATGGATAAAAATGGCTAAGTATGAAGTGTGGAGATTAAGGAAAAGAGTAAAGAAAATGGCTAAGTATGAGGTAGTAGTATAGAGATGACTGAGGAAATTGGCATATCTTGGGCATATGACCTATGTTTTAGATTCTGTAAAGTGTTGAATAGAATTGAGACATAGGGATATTTAGTGAGAAGATAGACATGAGTTGTTTCCTTCTTTTAGTATCATTTATCTTCCTTCTCTTTTGTTTCAAAGAGAAACCATGTTTGTTAGCCTTTCATGATGAAGAACTACAAAACTAAAGTTGATTGGAAACTTGTTAGGTCTTCACGATTAATAGTTGAAGATCTTTGGAACTCTCCAAGTTTGAAGAAAAACAAATTTGGTCTCTATTTGATGTGTGAAAACACATAAATAAGAGGGATGACAACATTTTCTAGTACTCTCAAACCTCTATTGTCCTGCATCTATTTTGTGGAAAGACTATTGAATTCCACCTTCCTTGTATCATTTTTCATGCATGTGACCCACCTTAGCTTCTCATTCAAATCTAGTCCCAAATATTTATAGTTCTGGGTTGTCTTTAGTCGCTCACCCTTTAAGCTTATTTGTTGCTACTTTGTTTTATTTTAGTGAGAAAACTATTATCTTAATATTTCCCATGTTGATGTTCATCCCAACCTTCACTCACAAGGACTCTAAGGCTTCAAGGTGATCATGCAGGTTGCATAATGACATAGTTATTAGTGTCACGTCATTTGCATGCATCAATATAGTTATGATAATCCTCACTATACTCACCTCTCCCCACCTTTGTTTTTTATCCATTCCTCTAGATTGTAAATACTGAACATTGTGGGAATAGAGGCAAGCATGTTTCACTCATCACTATTTAAGCTCTTTGAAATACCCTTCGCAATTTTTATGTTATATTTTACCTACTCATATAGTTTGTGCATTGATACCCTCCAACCATTTGGGGCCCCATTTCTACTAACCTCTTGCATTTTTTCTCCATTGGGACATTTTGAAGGCCTTCTTGAAATCAACAAAACAATACCATAGTTATTTGTCTTTGTTGACCAAGTGTTTTCTATTACATACCTGAGTGTGAAGCTATGGATGCCTCACACTATGACAAATTATTTGAGACAAAAACAAAAACAAAATTAGAAGTTGATCATGAAGAAATTAAGGACCAATTTTTTAAAGGGTATTAGTGCTATCTAGTTCATCTACAGATACCATTAGAGGTTTTTAGGTTGTGTCTATTACTTTGAGTTGTATGAAAACGTTGGTAGTAATATAAGATACATGATAGAAGTGAATATTTACTTGATATATATTAAATTGATATATAGTAACCTCATGAAGGTACTAAAGAAAAGTACTTGATGTAATGTAGTGGCTATATGTAGACCTTCTACTCCAATGTTTGATTATCAATACATATGTTGTGGATAAATATAATCCTATGGCTAGGGTGGACTATTAATAATTTGAATAAAAAAACAATGAAATTCAATTAGTTATGAGAAGGACCCATCTGGTCCCGATGCTCAGTTGGAGATGAATCCTTTGAGTTGACTTTTCACTACTTGTTCTTACTCCTATCCACTCTTTCATAAACACACACAAGGAACATGTACCTTTCTCAAATTGATTGGCATAAAGAAACAATAAGCATGAAATAACTACCTTAACTAACTATTAGGAAAGTTAGAACCATAACCAAACAATGAAAGAGATCAATCATTGAACATTAACATAGAGTTTGAAGGAGGGAAAGAAGACAAATCTCCATTTTAATTAGAATGAAATAGTGGTACACAAAGATATACCTAATTCACTGTGAGCACCTTCTGTAACCATCAGCTAGATTCCTTATTCCCTAGGCCGCTTAGGACTTATTTAAGACTCTAAAAATCTTCTTCGTGCAAGAATGAGGAAATTCGGGAGGTCTTAAGCCTTAAAGAAGGAAATGGAGAACATACTCAAGGAATAGGGGCTCCTTGAGTGATCCATATTATTTTCAGAATGAAATGAGAGAAAAGATATTATAGTGAATTACACATAAAAATTGTTAGAAATAGAGAACTACAACAATACATGATTTTTATTAATGAAAGAAATGTACAGAGACTGTAAAAATATAGAGTGCAAGACTCGCTAGAATGGTGATAGCTTTATCTCTGAGAAGAGATGTGACGGCTACGCTCATTTGCAAGAAGATAATTACAATGAGGCTCTAAAGGCCTTTTTATGATAAACATGAATGCCAAAAACCTAGAAATCCAAAAACCTAACCCTAGGAGATGAAGCTCCAAAAGTCATGTGGGCCCCATTGGGGTAAGTTAGTACACTAACATCTCAAGGTCGTAACTTTTGCATACGATCTCCATTTTAGGCGCGTGATAGCCCGTTGGAAAGGTATTTTCGAGAACTATGCATTATGCCATAAAAATCTAACTTCGTCTATAGTTTGACTATGTCAAGCCAAGAAAATGTTGTTTATATCCCTAAAACAACCTTGGAAGTACATAAAGATGTACTGACATGAAAACTTCCAAAAAAAGCTAGTTGGAATAGGTGGGATGCCACCAATATCCACCTGGATGTTGTGTAGGGCTTCAAGACAACCCTATAAGTGAAGAACCCACAATTAAAAAGAAATTTCCCCATTACAGAGAAACATGTTGAATTGAAAACTGTCAAGATGAGCCAGTTGGAATTTGGAACAGGTGGGTGGCCACCAATAGCCACCTATATCATTGAGGGATAGAGGTCATAAAAACTCTAGACAACAACCTTTGATATTTCTAACAAGAGGATAACTCTTTTATTACATCAATGCTTTATTGATTCCTTCCATTATGCCTCATTTTATACCAATTCAAGTTGGTTGAGATAGCTTGACACAAGTTTTAGGTAGTTAAAAAATTAGTTTTTCTATAAACCTCACTTAGGAATGTGTAATTGTCACAAATTTTATATTTTCTAGTCAGTTTTTGAGGCATATGTTTCTTTTGTGAGCCATAATTATGTTTGTACACTCCTTTTATGAGAAGGAACATCATATCGATTTCCAAGGAGGCTTTTTAAAAAGTGTTCAAAGTGGGGAAACATTGCAAGAGGTGTATATCAGGGGTATGGTGTAGAAATCAAGTCATCTAAGATATGGAGGTGTCAAAAGATTCTATAATAGAGTGCCCCTAATGTATGAGGTCAGAAGGGGAGTTGATGGCCGAAATACATTATTATATAATGGAGGAAGTTACTAAGTGGGACATATGGAGTTCATCGAACTTTAGATGAGAAAGGTACCTACAATATAAACCAAGGTATTAGATTAATATCTTCCCAAGGAACGCATGCTCATTTTCATGGGTGGAAAAGCATGGATTCCAAATCAAGTACACCATGAAGTATATGTAGAATGCATGAATCATGACCATGAAAAAAATACATGATGGATCCATGTCAAAATAGATCATAGCCATGAGAAAATAAAATGTTGATCTATGTATCTGTGTATATTAGGAGGATGGATTGAACTGTGCGATGAACAAGTTGATCCTCCAAAAGTACCAATGTCATATGGGTGAGTGGTATTGTCGTGTGCAACTTAGGCATCAAGATAAAGGGGAAATGTTACTATGGCCCAAGGTCTTTAATCCAATCATGTTGATGCTATGAATCTATCCATGCCAATAAATGAACTAATATCAAACATGGTAGAAACCATTTGATTACTGGTCATTAATGTATATCGTTAACAAATTTGAGACAACCCATCAATAATGATAATGGGTGTTAAGGTATCTTGAAAAAGAATAAACATTTAGCACTTGTGGAATCTATTGATCACAAGACATTGATGCATTCCCACCGTCAACATCAAGAAAACATGTCGTTGATGACAACAAGCCCTAAGGTACTATAGAATATTTAGATCTCGATCCTAGAGAAAATGAATTAGTGTTGATGGGAAGAGATCTACTGGAAGGAGGGCATTAAGGGATCCTCCATCATCCAACATGAGTGAACACAAGGAACATGATTTAAAGTTTTTGGACAATGTCTGGAAGAACACACCACTGAGTACATCTCTCGCTTGCACCCGATAGAAAGAATGCATGGAAAATAACCTCTGAACAACAACCAATAATGAGATTTGTTGACATAGGTGAGAAATTACAGCAATAATGAAAATGGAAACTAAGGTACATAATGAATCCCAATATGTGAATAGAGGTATTGACATTGAACACACAGGAAACCACTCAATAAGTGACCATTAATGAAATTCCATCTATTGAGTGCAAGGTAAACTAACAATGATGAAAATAGGCCTAGGACGATACTGACTCTAGGTCGATCTCTCAGAGAAATATGTTGTAATCGATAAGAGATGACCCACTAGTGAGAATTCAATGGGGACCTTCCACACTAGCATGAGTAAAAAAACATAGATACTGATGTAACTAAGAACAACTTGATAACCGGGAAGGCCAACATGAACAATCGAGTCTTTTTAGGAATGGATGGAATAGGATAAATATAACACTTAAACATAAGCACGACACAATAGTGACTTGGTAGCATTTGGTGCGAAGTGGAACAATGATATAATTATGAGACTTGGGAGGCATTGACATACTCTCCATGCTGACTAGAAGAGGAACCATTTGGAATAAAAACTCAAAAATCGAGGTTCAACTTCCTAAGGAAATACTAAAACCCAACTTATTGAGAAAAATATTCAAAATCGGTTCTTTGTTCAAGGGTGACATGACTGAGGACTATTGCCATGAAAACAAATATTTTAATTATTCCTCCCCTCTCTCTTTTAAAAATATTTGATTTTTTGTGTCTTTTTCATGTTATTAAATCTTGAAAAAGAATAAACAATGCTATGATACCATGGAGGAAATGAGTGTCGTGGGGAAAACAAACTAGTTCTAAGTGCACAAAACATACCTATGCAAGATGCATGAAGGATGTGCAGGATATGGATACTCATTGGAATATTTTATCCAGTGATGAAGATTTTGAGGTTCAGAGGAAATAGATGCAAATGCAAGAAACTAAAGAGAATGCATAAGCAATAAGAAACAAACTATAAATTGTAGTGGGAATTAGGCTGAAAAGCACAAGTAGAAGTACACAATGAAACAATACAACTCGAAACATAAAAATGGGAGGCCCATGGGAAATGGAAAGAAATATATTGAGAAGAAGTCATGTAGCTTTGACAAGGGCTAAGAGGGATCCTGAGCCCATGGAAAATTTCAGCATGGGTGCCAAAATGGAAAACAAGAATCTAACTAGGTAACCCATGATAAATAGGCTCTACCATTCAAATTATGACACTTTTAAACACAAAGAAGACTTAGTGTTGCAACCCAGTGGGGTTGATCCTAAGGGGAAAAAATGGAATAGGAAACTGATAATGCAAAATGTAAAGCAAACTGTTAAGCCCTAATATTGGCTCATTACCCCTTAGTTGGGGAATATTATATTAGTAATTTTATTTTATTTATGTCGGCTTTTGTCCATTAGTTGTAATTATACCTCCTAGTCTTCTATATATATCGAGGAGACATTTTCATTTTGAATCATCTTGTACTTGAACATTTAAGTGGGATAAAAGGAGGTTGCCCCCTTGAAGAGGATTATCATCTAACATTATCTCTTTTTCAAGGCATTGAGTACTTTTCTGAGGATTTTCTATGCTATATTGATATTTGGTTCTTAACATATGGTATCAGAGCTCAAGGTTTTGGGGTTTCGCTGCTACATCTGAGACACCTTGGAATTTTCGCTATAACTTTTTTTCTAAAATGTTTCAAAAGGAACGTCTTGGTGGATATTTAGTAGACAGATCAAGGTATGTTGGGTTCAAAATTCAGCTCCCGAGGCCTTATACTTTCAAAGATATATCCTATACAAGATAGGGTTCTGAAATCATCCTGAACTGAGTCATTGCGGAATTTTCTCTATAAAAACATTTCTGTAACATTTCAAACCCTGAAATTTGGAGGCTATTTACAGAAATTAGTAAGGTATCTGTGGTAAACATTTCAGCTTCTGGGTCATCTTAAATTTGTAGATACACCCTGTGTAAGAT